>JAJJMA010342721.1:2224-12955 GCA_023529015.1 Papaver nudicaule
GACTCAATTTCGTCTGGAATTGTTGTAACAATCTAGACGAGAATCCTTCTGGAACTCCATATTTTTCAAAACTTGGATTCTCGTCTAGATTGTTACAACAATTCCAGGCGAAATTGAGTCAGAATTACTCAAATTTTGCAAGTTCATTTTTCGGCTGGATTAGTTGAGTTGGGTCTAGCCGAGAATCCTTCTGGAATTCCATATTTTTCAAAACTTGGATTCTCGTCTAGAATATTACAACAATTCCAGACGAAATTGAGTCAGAATTACTCAAACTTGGATTCTCGTCTAGATTCGGCTTGAGTAAACTAGACGACATTTGTTAACAGTGTTCAATTGCCAGTGTTTCGTCTGAATTATGTTTGTAATTTCCAGACGAAAATCCTTCTGGAACTCAAACATTTCCAGGCCATGTATTATCGTCTAGATTTTTACAAAAAATCCAGACGAAATTGAACTTACGTTGAAAAAACTCTGCAATGGCAAGTTCGACAAATATACCATGTAATGCATCAACATTATAAAATAAGTTATGGAAATAGCAGAAGTTCATTCGATTTTAGTTATCCAACAAAATACATCATGATATTCGAATTGTGAGTACAAATTCTACAAAATATAACCCAAAACATGTCATTAACAAAAGAAGGAGTTTTCAAATAACATGTCACATATCCACCGACAAGTTCAATCGTCGACAAGTTCAACCGTCGGTTGTTGGACTCGTTTTGACGAAAACAAGTCATCCCAAGCCCTCATCGCCGTCGCGAAGGGTCCACACCATTCCTTTGCTCTCTCTTTGTTCAAAGTGTAAGGGGACAACGGGGGTAATGGGCAATCATCTTCCAACTTGAGTCCAATGAAATGATTACCTCCAACAAGAGCCATCACAAGACGTTTCGGCTTCCCAAGAGCACAATGTTCTTCGCTATATCTCACAAAGTGGGGAGTAAACGTCCAACATAAACCATTGGAGAAGAAGTGAACCACGCATACAAAGGCATCGACGATTAAGTGCCCGCAAGTAGGAAATGACATCCAATTTTCCCTATCCATAAGATCACCTTCCCCAAGAAGTCTCCTAATCATTGCCTCTAATTTCTCTTCTTTAGACCCATCACCCGGCAACATTGGAAGGTAAAAATTCCGGCATCTATTTAATTTCGCATGCAACATGAACCTAACATACTTGGGTGGGCTCATCACCATTCCATCCATGGCAAAGGGTCCTAGTTGTTCACATGTTACATGGAAACCACAATTTCCATCGCCCTCCACATCTTCCATCGAGATTATGTACTTATGAATTTCAATGGGTAGTTATTTCATCCAATCATCATAAATCATGTGGTAAGGCCTATGAATGTTACCAAATTCATCTAGATGGGTTACGCACTTTCAAATCGGTTCCCGACGGACCTCCTTGCCATGCTTAAATATTCTATTGTCAAGCTCTTGAACAATCACAACCGGGGTGGTTTTCTTCTTCGCAACTTTGATTGGAAGCCAAACGTTTGGAGTAGAAACCGTTTGAATCTCCTTGCCTTTTCCTTTTAGCAAATCGTCTTGCCTCTTACGTTTATTATTCAAAAAATAGGATAGGGTCATCCCCTCCTCCAAGTCATCCAAACCACTCACCTCTTTCAAGCTATTGGTTCCACCTCGTTTCTTGGTTCCACTTTTTTTCTTTATAGCACTTGTCTTGACCTCTTTGGTCTCCTCCTCTTGCTCGTCTTCTCCATCATAATGTGCATTCATATACTCAACACCCGAAGGATCTCTCTTCTTTGATTCTTCCTTCTTTTTCTTTCTAATCCTCCTCTCCTTTGTACGTATTAACTTGGTTCTCCTTCTACCCTTCGGAACCCCAACATCCGGTTCAATAAGACCCGAAGAAGTGTGAGGGGAGATAAATTTATCCAAATGATCCAACCAAATTTGTTGTTGTACCCTCTTTTGTCTTCTAAACAACGCCTTAAGTGCCTCGTATTGGGGGGTGTCGGCAAAAGAACAATCGGAATCTTGATCGCCCAATGGTTCATTGAATGATAATTGTTTCCAAAAAGGATCAATGTCTTGTAACGGAATCACATTTTCCGGGTATGTTGAGATTTTATGGCGGCAAGGGAGTCCCATGGATGACATATTGGGACAAACGCACTCACACTCACCATATATGGCATAATGCAACAAAAATTAGCAACGGCAATGTAGCAGTTGCGACATCGCAACTGTATTTGGTATGTTGCTAAATTTTAGCAACGGTGAGCTTGATGTTGCTAGCTACGCAACTGTTGTTCTTATGTTGCTACTTGGCAACAGTTTGGGTTTAAGTGTGTGAACCGTGTGTGTGCACGGTAACACTTTTGGTATTTTTCGCACCCCTCAGATTTAGCTATGGGTATTCTGTGTACCCAAAAAGCACACTCGAGGTAAAATAAGAGGAGAAAAAGACTTAGGTTTTTTTCATTCTCTCTTTCGTTCTTTCTTCTTTCTTTCTCTGCTTAGGGTTTTGCGAAAAAGGGCGATAGTTTAGGGTTGTTTCTACTGTTGTTGTTAGAAGTGAGATTAGAGTTCATCTTGTGCGAGAAGATTAGAGAAGTGAAGATCCATGATTCTGTTGTTACCTTAGAGAAGTTAGGGTTTTTAAAATTAGGGTTCATATTTTAATCGTGTAAGTTTGTTTTTAAAGTAAGGGTTTAAGTTTAAGTTTCAGTTGATAGTTGTTTTTAAGAGAAGATTGATGGTTTCTGCTTGTTCTGTAGGTACTGCTGCTGTTGTTGTGAAATTAGGGTTTATTTGCTGCTGTTGGAATTACTCTGTAAGTATTTGATTTGCATGTTGGTGTTATGAAACTGAAATTGGGTTTAGTATTCAGTTAATTTAAATTTATGGGTTGGTTTTTATGAAACTGAAATTAGGTTAATTTTTTAAGAGATTTGGTATTGGCTTAGTTTCTGTGATTTGGTATGATAGTAGATTTATTTGACAGAGTAACTTGTATAGCAGCATATAATGATTTTTGTATTGGCTTAGTTTTGATGATTTGGGTGTAACAACATAATGTCCTGTGGTGAACCTTCTGCTTCGTTCTCTAAAGAATGAAAATGGTCGTATTCAGGGATTCGGCCACCCTACCACAGGACATTGAGTGTTTTTTGATTGTTATGTTGCTATTGTAGGGTAATTCAAATATGTCATGTACTGTTGATAAGGGTTGGATCACTTTCAGACCTAAATCGACAACATATATTAGAGGTGTTAGGTCATTCATACAGTTTGTCCTTAGAAATGTGCGGTTAATTTTTCACCAGAGTTTGCTGCTGAACCAAGGAATGTTACACTTGGGATAGCAACTGATGGCTTCAACCCAAATGGATGTTTCGGTCTTCCTTACAGCTCATGGCCAGTGATTCCCTGTCCGTATAACTTACCTCCTTCGATGTGCATGAAGCGGGAATTCTCAATGCTATGTCTGTTGATATCAGGCCCAAAAGCACCAGGTAAAGATAATCTGTCTTTTTCCAGCTTATTTTGAACTTTACATATGATCCAGTGCAAGGTTTATAACTATTGACATGTGTGCGCAGGTAAAGATATTGATGTGTATTTGCAACCACTGATAGAAGAGCTGAAGCTGTTGTGGAATGTAGGTGTTCCAACATTTGATGCCTTCACCAAAACTCACTTTCAAATGAAAGCAAGATTGCTATGGGCTATTCACGACTTCCCGGCTTTAGGGACTTTGTCTGGTTGTGTAACCCATGGTTATTATGCTTGTCCTACTTGTGGAGAATACACAGTGGCTGAGTGGCTTCCTTTTAGTAAGAAAATTTGTTACATGGGACATCGAAGATGGTTGCCAGCAAAGCACAAGTTTCGAGAAGACAAAACAAATTTCAATGGAGGGGTAGAGTGCGGTGCAGCTCCATGGCCACTGACCGGGTTTCAAGTTCAAGAGAAGGTAGCTAATATCACAGTTACAATGGGTAAGGGGAAACAACCTGCAGTAAAAGGTGTGAAACGTAAACGGAAAGCTGAAGAACAAGATGATGTCGATGTACAAGATGAGGTTCAGGACCGTTCATTATACTCTCGAAGATCAATTCTACACGACTTGCCGAATTGGGGTTCAAATGTGGTCAGACATAATATAGATGTTATGCATACAGAGAAAAATATTACAATTCTGAACACACTAATGGGAAATGGAAAGTCAAAAGATGGTCCATCTGCACGTAGAGATATGGAAGCCATGGGGATTAAAAAGAAACTATGGTTGAAAGTGGATAATGTGACTAAGAAAACTACCATGGAAGATGGATCTTTTTTGATGACGAAGAAGGAGAAAATTGATTTCTGTACTACCTTGAAGAATCTAAAGGTGCCTAAGGGTTTCTGTTCCAATCTTCGCTCCTGCGTGACCGTCTCTCCTCCTGACTTAAAGAATTTTAAGTCTCATGATTACCATGTGGTCATGCAATATTTGCTTCAACTGCTGATTCATCTTGCAACTTCACTGCCCAAGGATTTAAGAGTTTCTCTTCTCCGGATATCAATATTTTTCCGAATTTTGTGCGCGAAGGTTATCAACCGAGAACAGCTGTTAAGAGCTAAAGCAAGTGTGGTGGAAGCAATGTGTGTCTTAGAGAAACATTTCCCTCCTTCTTTTTTTTGTTATAAGTATTCACCTTATGGTGCACTTGGCAGATGAAGCTTTAGCCTGCGGTCCAGTCAGATTCAGATGGATGTATCCCTTTGAGAGGTAATTAACACAACTTGCACTGCTGGTTTTGGTTAATGATTTTTGTATACAGATTTGTTAATCTACAAGTAACTTTAATTTACATACTGATTTTTGTAGGTTGATGAAAACTTTCAAAGGTTTGGTGCGCAATAGAAGATATATTGATGGCTGCATTGCAAGAGGGTATTGTCTGCAAGAAGCGAGTTTATACTCTATGGACGGCCTGTCAAATGATGGTGATGGTACTCACAAACATACTCGACAGGCCTTTCTAGATGATGACGATGAGTTTGCAGATGAGATGCCTTTGAGTAAGCCTAAGGTTGTGACATTAACTCAAGTGCAGTTTGAACAAGCTCGCAAGTGGATTATGTCCAAGTATGTTGGAATAAATGAGTGGGAAAGGTACAGGATTTTTATCTCATATCTTATACTTAGTTATCTCTCATCTTTATACTTATAATGTAATGCATATGAAATATGGATCTAATTATTCTTGTTTTTCTGCTTGATTGTAGGAAGTATGATTTCTATGTGGACAACGCCAAGTCTTCTAATACTGAGAATATAAAGAGTTTCCATTTTTGGTTACGCGACGAGGTAATTAGATCCATGATTCTGTTGGTTTGCAACTGTA
Organism: Papaver nudicaule; assembly: GCA_023529015.1. NCBI lineage: Eukaryota > Viridiplantae > Streptophyta > Magnoliopsida > Ranunculales > Papaveraceae > Papaver > Papaver nudicaule. Next base: position 7,609 of record JAJJMA010342721.1, read on the forward strand.
TTTGGTAATTATGCTTTAAATTTGACAAGTGATTTATGTATAACATGTTCTCTTACAGTTGATAGAACCTAAAGAGGAAAGTTCAGTACTTTGGCGACTAGTGCAGGGGCCACTCTTCAAGGCGCAGTCGTATAGAAAGTACCAAGTAAACGGCTTTGTATTCTGCTCACTCGATTACGAGGAGAAGCTGGTAACCCAAAACAGTGGTGTGTCTTTGAGGGCTATGACAGGGGATGTAGAAGTAACCTATTATGGAATCATCAGACAGATAATTGAGTTGAATTTTATGGATTTTGAAGAAACAGTTTTCTTTTGTGACTGGGTCAAAGAAGATAAGAGTAATGGCTTCAAAGTGGATCCACAATCACATGTTATAAAGGTTAATTTGTCGAAGTTGAGAAGCAATAAAAGCGTTCTTGATGAGCCTTTTATTCTTGCCTCGGAAGCGACACAAGTGTTTTATGCGCAGGATGTTACTGACGCAGGATGGTCTATTGTCTTGCATTCACAGCAACGACTAACTTCTGCAGTAGATGACCTTGCAGTTCCTATTAGTTATCAGTCTATCTTTACAGACAATGAGAGCTTAGAGAAACTTATTTGTGTGGATTCTATAGTTTAAAATGTTAGGGTCAATGCGTTATAGTTAGCAAGTTTTCTTTCTTTATGAAAAACTTAAGTCTGTCAACTTATTTGTGATAATTGTGCTCTTTTGCTTATGAAGTAAAGTATTGTGTTTTATTAGCATGCTAGCTTTATTGCTTTTGTGAAGTTTTGTGATCTTTGTGATCTTTTATGTCTTTCTCTGTGGCTAACTGTTGTTTGCAGGCAATTATGGCTCAAGTGGAGGTAGATGAAAACGGACTACCCATATCTGCCAATGCAACTTTAATGGGCCATCACAGGGGTAACTTGATTCGCACTCATGTCCCTATCTCCTACAAAACCTGGAGGCATGTGCCAAGCAAGTACAAGGAGGATGTCTGGAGAGATCTTAAGGTGCAAATTCCTGAAACTAGTTTTTGTTCATACATACATACATCTGCATTTATGTAACTAGTTTATGTATCTGTATTTGTTTAGGAAACCTATCAAATACCTGAAACTTCAAAGGTGCTTATGATCAAAAACATGGCTGATCCTTGGAGGAGGCTCAAGTTTGAGCTGTATTGACTGTCCCTTGCTATATTGAAGTATGTATGCAAATGGTTGTGCTACATTTTACAGTAGCAAGGGACAATCAATACAGGTTTAAATTCTTAAGGTTGTTACCATGTCGACGGATGTAGCTTTTCCTTTGCAGCCCTCATTTCGACAACTTCGGCAAAGACAGGTATCTCGACTTGTCTACCTTTTTTTCTTTTTCATCTCTGTAACTGTGATGTGATATATTACACATTGAATTCATCATGTAGTTCATCATTGAATGTGATATGTGGAATTCATCATTGTAGTTCTATTCAAGTTTATAATTTTGATGTATATATATTGAATGAGGAGAATGATTGTGAACAAATTGATTGATTGAATGAATGAAACAATTGTTGGGGGTTTGGGTAACTGCAGGGTGAAATCACAGCAGGGTAAATATTGGGGGTAAAAAACAAATAAATTTTTTTTTCCTGGTAAAAAATACGCAACAGAAACTGGTCGTTGCTTAATTTGGTCTTCGTTGACCAGTCAAAGTCTAGCAACGGTGGTCAAACTGTTGCTACATTTTCACCATGGTAAACTGAAGTCAGTCTTGGCTGACTGAGTCAAGTCTTCGCAACAAATGGTAAAAATTTAGAAACGGCCGAACGCTGTTGCTAGTAAAAATTGTAGCAACAGAACTCCAGCCGTTGCCAAACTGTTGCTACTAAAATTAAGCAACGGCAGCATTACCGTTGCTAAATTTAGAAACACCGTGTTTAGCAACGGCTCGCGTGTGTTGCGAGTCAACTACGCAATTGAAACTGCCTGTTGCATCCAGCCAAATATGGTGTAGTGTCAACCCGGTTGTAATTTCCCGCCTTAGCCGCCTTAACTTCGGGCATAATCTTCTTATCGATTGCCCAACGCGAAACCTTGAAGTGAATTCCCCGGAGTAATGGCTCATCTCGATAATCCTTGTTTCTTGAACTTCGGCTTATTTCAAAATTTCGTTTGACTTTATCAATGTCTTCTTTGAAGAAAGTGTGTATTGCGTTAAAAACCCCTACAAAATCACATTCACCGGATAGAAGTATCTTCTTAAACCGCCCATGTTGAGCTTCCGCCGAACTTGTGGCTTGGTTGTCATAGTGTTTGTATTTGTTGGTGAACGCATGTACAAACTTTTCCGTGTTAGTATCGAACCACTCCTTGTTCAAGTAACTTGTAACGACGGGGTATTCTTTCCATCTTTCCAATATCTTTTTCTTTGCTTTTTCAAAATCTTTCACCGTGAGTGCCCAAACAACCTCATCCCAATCTTCGCCAAAAAGACCCCACAACTCCTTACGAGCTATATCTAACATATCCAATTTGTTGAGCTCGTCCGCTTGTTGTTCTATTGGGAGTTTCATAATTCTAGCTATTTCCCACTTCCTTGGTGGCCAAATCTCGGTTTTGCAATTGAGTTGAACATTACTCCATATATGGTATGTGCAAAGAAGGTGGTGAGCATTAGGAAATACCTCTCCAATTGCATTGATCAAGGCTTGCTCTTTGTCGGTGACGATGACCTTGGGAGAACGATCTTCGGCGTAGAAGAGCTTCACTTGATTTAGTGCCCACAAATAACTTTCTTCCCTTTCGTTTTCCAAGAAAGCAAAGGCAAGGCTAAATGGAGTCTTTGTTGAGGTTTGACCGACAAAGTTCAACAATGGGAGTTCGTACTTGTTAGTCTTGTACGTGCAGTCCATAAACAAGATTTGGTGAGAGCATCTTGCCAATTGCATTAATTCCGGATGGGCTATTATAATATGTCTCATCTTACCATTGTCATACTTGTCCGCGAACATACTGTACCCATTATCCTCGCCCAACTTCATAAGATGTTGCATGATTGAGCTATCGCCAATTGAATCCTTTTTCATTTTTGCTCTTTCGTTGTAAACGTTCCTCAATCCCGACACGTTTTGGGGGTAGACATGCTTGATGTTACGAAGGATTTGAGATGGAGTCATATGATTATATGTCATCCCAGCCACCATTACGCGTTCAGCTGGTTTCAACCTTGCTGCGTCTGCATGGCTAAGCAAACTCTCACGAGGATCGTGGTTGTGACTACCGCATACCACTTTCTTCAAAATAAACTTCTCTTGATGGTTCTTGTGAAATAAAACCTTAAAAGGGCAGTTTGTCTTTCTTGTTCGAGTTTTATTAGTCCTGTCCGTCTTTCCTTGATACACCCAGCCCTTCTTCTTATGACTTTTGAACACCCCGCTTCGAGCACAAACCATTTCAAAGCTATTGGCTTCAACTCTCTTGTTCTGAACTACAACACACATTATCTTTGCCGCATGTTCTTTAAACCAAAGCTTTGCTGCTTCTTTATCTTTCCATGTCTACACAGAGGCATGTCACACATTAGAGAAAAATTATTATGATCCCACCATAATACACAAATTTTTGTAACTCATTAAAACCCACCATTGTATTAACATATGGCATGTAGTGGTCTGAAGTATCTTCCCGCCGATATAAGTCATCGGCTTCAGGGAAAGAATCCAATACTCGAGGGGCAGTGACAATCTGTTGTCAAAAAACACCAAATAAATAAACAAATAAATATTTTTCGTCTGGAAATAACCAGCCGAGAACACTTAATGGCAGAACTATCGGCTGTAATTGAAACACATAATCCAGACGATAATGAACTTGGCAAAATTTACGCACAGAAAACTTAGCCGATATCAACAATTTACAGCCGACAATTTTTTGCCAAAAATTATCGTCTGGGAATTGAAAAAAATAACAGCCGAAAACTATACTATCGTCTGGTTTTTATTCCAACATCTGGACGAAAATGACTGTACGGCCAAGATTCCCCAAATTCGAAAACTCTCGTCTGGATTAAGAACAAATCCAAACCGAAAATAAGGTTTCGGCTGGATTCTGGGTAATAAACGAGCCGATAAACACTTCTGGAACACACAAAAATCAGATTTTTTTACGTGATTTTAAAGATTTGAGCACAAATATAGGCATACCTGAGTGTTTTCTATAGTTGATCCGTAATGTACTGGGGGAAAGTATTCATAATCTTCAGGATTGAGCTCCAGATTATGAAGAATGTCATCGTGTGTGCCTATACACACTTTATCATCAAAGAAATTGTACATACCCTCATCGCCTCTAATGGTTCTTCGAATCGGAATTAGGTGTTGAGTAGAGGAATCTCCTACCTCCATTTCGGAGTTTGATTCACTCATTTTGGTTGAGTGAATCAAAAGTTGGGTTTTTCTCTATGCTTCTTCTTCTTTTTCACTCCTCACTCAAAAAACACAAAATACACAAACAAAACCTAACACAAAATCATGTTTCCTTTTATCCAATCTTAACAACTAATGATGACACTAATTAAGTTTAACAACTAATCTAAGTTTAGTTAAACTAATCTGATTCATTAGTTCTAATTAAATAGGGATATTTTGGTATTTAAGAAAATATGTCGGATAAGGGGTTTTTGAAAAAGCTTAGAAATAGCTCTATTTTGTTTTATTATCCGGTCCCCTATCAGATTTTCCGGCCCCCAAATCAGCCTTTTTCTGAAAAGAGTTTCCTCTGAAAAGATATTGCGGTGGCTGACTGTAACACCAACACCATTATAACAGTAGAAAACCATCAATGCAGAAACAATTTCCCAGTGAACAATTATGGTTCTAACACATTTCAGAGAAGGTTGGGCAATATACATCTAAAATAGAGTTTTTAGTATGTAAGCAAAAAGCAGACCATTACCTAGAAATATGCAAAGCAAAAGCAGACCATGACGGGAAACAAAAGACAATATATACAAATCCACATCTCTTAGCAGCAACCATGATTAATCAGCAGAATCGACCTCCACCTAGTCCATGTAGTTCTACAGGTTCTTATACAAATTCTTGACCTCCACCTAATCCATGAAGTCTGCTAGATTAGTGTACCAATTATTCTCCGCACTAATCCACTCTTCACTACAACTCGCGCATACATTACCTTTCCTGCTTTCCTCTTCCTCCAAACTGACATACACCTCTTGTCCCACATCCCCGCATGAACCGCGTTCTACCACTTCAGATGCACAGTGCATTTCATAATGGCAAACAGGGCACTTGACGTCAAGCACATCCTTGTCCTCGAGACTTTTTGGAGGACCAACACTCACCCCTGATGTTGA
>JAJJMA010342724.1:1700-16773 GCA_023529015.1 Papaver nudicaule
TTTTTTGGTTGTTAGTATTCGGATTTGTTTTACTCATCGTTGATCTTGTTCTTTTTGTTTTACAGGATTAATACCATTAATTTCTGGGAGAAGTATAATCATCCACAATCATTGAAGGTATATGTTTTTTTTAATGCCAATTTTTTATTTTTATTTTTTTGCTTAATCCCCCAAATGTATAATTGGACTGTGGACGTTTATTTTATTAATTTTAAAATTTTAATGGTTAGATTTATAGTGTGATGGATTTTATTTTGTTGATCAAACCACGCGATGAAATTACGATTGGTATGAAATTATGATTTTTAGTTGATAATAATTTATTTTTTCTTGAATGTGATTGGATGGAAAATATATTGTATATTTTTGTCATAATTATATTTCCTATTTTTGGCTATGTATGAAATATATTGTGGTTATATTGTGGTTTTAAAAATATTTCACAAAAATTGGAAAGTTTTTTTGGTGGGGTCAGAATCAACCAGAAGCTCCGGTGAATGTGAGCAATTAAAAAAACTTTGTTATTATATCCGGTTTTTTTGAAATTCGGACAACTTTGACTATAATTGGAAAATTTAGAAAGCTGATTCTGGGGCTTCAAAAAATTGAAGCCCTCGGTTTTTACTTCAAATGTCCAGCCGTCATTATAAGGGGTGTCAAAAAATGGTGAAATGACTAAGTAACCCTTATACTTATTACACCCCACTTACAAATTATAACACCCCACTTAATATTTTTCTTAATCTAATTTAAATCAAAAACCAAACAAATCAAAACTTAAAAATCAAAACATCGAAAAATTTCCCCTTCTCCTCTCTTCTCCTACTTCACTTTTCTCCTCCAAAATTTTCATTTTCGATTTTTTTATCATGGATGCAACCAACAATGGTGGAACAATGGAGTACCAAAGGTAACCATCCAAACCCACTCTTTGTTATTGATTTTGGTGCTAAAACTAGGTAAGATTCACTCCATGAAAATCAAAAAACGAGTACCAGAGATACTTACGGCTGTCTATTAGAGCCGTAAGTCCTTCTTACGTCTCGCATCTGAAGAACAGCTAGCCGTAAGTAGTTTGTTAGGTAAGCCATTAAAGCTTCAGATCCAAGTCGTAAGTTCAGTTTACTAGCCGTAAGTTAGTTACGTCTCATTTCGATACTTTAGTTACTAGCCGTAAGTTCCTTTAAATCAAAATTTTTTTGTCGCAAGGTTACAGGCCGTAAGTAATATTCTGCAGCCGTAAGTATAGTTACGGCTGCTTACCTATTTGACTTACTAGCAGCCGTAACTATACTTACGGCTGCAGAATATTACTTACGGCTTGTAACCTTGCGACAAATAAATTTTGATTCAGAAAACACTTACGGCTACTAACTAGAGTATCGGTATTAGCCGTAAGTAAGTTACGGCTACTAATATTAACTTACGTCTTGGATCTGAAGCTTTAATGGCAGCCTAACTTACGGCTAGTTGTTCTTCAGATGGCAGCCGTAAGTACCTCTGGTTCACGAATTTTGATTATGATGGAGTGAATCTGACCTAGTTTTCAATACAAATGAGTGGTTTTAGATGCTTATGTTAGGTGCTCCATTGTTCCACCATTGTTGGTTTCATCCACGATAAAAAAAAAAAAAAAAAAAACTTATAGTCGACGGCGGCGGCGGTGACAGTGGCGGTGGCGGTAATGGTGTAAAACACTAAACATAAATTCAAACCCAATTATTTTTTGATTATCAGTTTAATCAAGTTTAATTTAGTTAATTATGTGGTAACTAATTAAACACTAAACATAAAGGGGTAGTTTTGGTATTAAAAAGAATTTTACATAGGGGGAGAGCAAAATTACTTCTGGGAACCTGTGATCCGAGGGCTTCAAGATTTTTCGAAGCCCCTAAATCAGCTTTCATTGGAAAAATCTTAAATCCTACTTATTGATAGATGGACTACGCTACACACTCAAGGCGAGGACAGTGGCTGTTAACGACAAAAGTAAGTCGATCACCTGGACCTTCTACGGGGGAGACTTGATGAATCATTATACAAGTTTTGGATTCAAATTGGTCTCCGTTACCCCAAAGGGTGAGGGATGCTGCTCGGTGAAATGGTATGTGGAATTTGAGAAGGCCAATGAAGATGTCCCTTCTCCAACTAGTTATATAACCTTGTTGGATAAGATTACCCGAGGGTTGCCTTCGCAACTACTCTGATATAATGCTAAACATGCATCTCTACATATATAACTGCATGGGGACTAAAAGCTATGTTGACGTCATTTTCCAAAAAATCGGCAGTTTGACTTAGCCTGGGTACATACAAACATGCCTACAAAGCAAACAGCCAGAAACCTTTTAACCTACTGCCAGTGTGCACAAATGTCTCAAATTGAATAGTGTGAGGCGTATTCAATCATACTAACATGAAATGCAACACACAGAAAAACCGAATGCTGTGGCACATTCAAGTCGAGACCTGGGAATATCAAAGTTTCGCTACCTGTCATGCTAGTCTGAACTGGTCAAATAAAAACTAGTTTTGAACAGTAAAAGATGAGAAAAGATTAAGGAAACTGAGATGGCTCTTTTGTAGTAGAAGATTTGAAAGATGAATCTAAAAAGAATTTCTATTTACAATCAAGGTTATCATTCATCCATCCTCCCATACAACCACACAAACCCCAACTAAGTACAAGATTGCCCGAGTAAAAAAGCTATCTACCACTTGATTTCAGTTCATCAAGACAGAAAGAAAAAGAGAGAAAGATAGAGAAGAAATAGTACCTGTTTTCACATGAAGGACCATATAAGTACTAAACGAGATTGTGTTCTTCATCAGAAATGAAGCTGCCTACACTGTGCAACTGTCGCCTCAAGCGGGCAGTACGGACATTTAAACGTGCGTGTGCTGCTTTTTGAGAGCTTCACTATGGACTGCTTACATAACACGTGACCACATGGCATCAACATTGGTGGGTTCTCATCACTCCCTTGGTCTCTTGATACAGGGCAAACAAATATTGAATGAAATTGAAACTCCTTCCCAAGATCCACGGGCACCGGCAACTGCTTCATGGCTTGCCAATCCTGCTTCTTTGCGGCCATCACACTTGCTAGCTTCAATAGAGTAGGTAACCCTTGAACCCCAGCCGATATCGCCACACTTAATGGGCTCTCCCTTGACTGCCCTATAAGACTGCAAAACTGCTCCGTCACTTCCTCGGATAATTTCTCCCAGTGGATTGGAGAAAGGAGCTCAGAATACGGGGAACTATCAAGTCGGCCGGCCCATAATAGACAAGCCATTAACTTCTGAATCTCAGCCAAGTGTAGAGGAGCAAATGGAGCTAAGTAAGTCCTTGCATATTTGAGTGCGTCACTTCTGCTCCCGCTTTTCAGTATCTCCACAAACTGCAACCTATGAAGTTTCAATTCAAGGCTCGATCCATTCTGAATGAGAATGGCATGGTTGGAGGAAGCCCAATTCAATGCCGGCTCCAGATTTCTGGAACTCATTGCCTCTAATATTTTGTACATCTCCAAGAAAGGGGACTTTAGATTAGCTATCTCTGGCTCCTTAGCCTCGTATATGAAGCAATCACCAAGGTCAAAGTGCCCCAGTCGATAGAAGTGGCAAGCGATGATTTGATTCACCGTGTGTGTATCAAAATCAACGGTCCTGTAAGCCTTAGATATATCTGGATTGAAAGACTTATCAAGGAGTTTGGCGTACTTGCTCAATGCTACATTTAGCTCTTTTTGTGAACCTTCCAGTTGATTAAGAGGTCCTATCTCATTCAGCTTGTTGTTTAGTTCTGTGAGGATAGCTTTCTGATCAATAGGAAGAGAAGGATCGTAAACAGAGCTCATTTTTACTAGTGCTTGTTCGAATTCACGTACAATCTGATCAATAGCCTCTTGGGTTTTAGAAAATGAAACCCTTTGCTTCTTGGCAACACGGTCAAATGCATCCTTGATGGTACTTAGCTCCATTCCTCTAGTTACTGATTGGAAATCAATTCCCAACCTGTATAAAAAATAAGAGATCAAAATAACAGCTTCTGAAAAAAGTGACGACTAATATCATGTGTCATGCTGCGATAGAGACTACTTAAAATGGAGACTGATACAAGAACATAGTGGAGTAGTACGAATAAAACTCAATACACATTTATACTAAAAGACCTAAAGCACTATAGGCAGTAAACAATAACCAATTGTAACATATGAAGTAGGTCTCTGAGTCACCGCAATAATTTGGTATTAACTTATCTAGTTATTGATATGAAAGATCAAGAATGACCAAGGTAGGAAGTTAGTTTCAAAATGAAAACCAATAAGACATGTTAAATTTATAACTTCTGAAACTACCAAAAACAAATAAGCAAAAGATCTGTACTTTATAGCCAGATCAACCACTAAATACCCACGCCTTCATAGATTCTAGGAGATCCGCAGATATTTTTTGGCAGAAAAACATGAATGTCAAAGGGCAAAATGATATATCAAGGAGATTGGGAGTTGAGACAGCATCAACATGGTAGTCAAAAGATTTCCGTGTCAAGTCTTTGATAACACTAAAGATTGTTAGCATGAATTCTCATTCTCCTTAACTCTGTAGGTCCATTTGAAGATGATCGATATATGCAATGATGAAATATGTCATACATATGCATCATTTGTGCATTCTGGTTAGTCTAAGTTAAGATAATAAATGGACAAAGTGACAAGTCTTAGAACGCATAAGATCTTAATGATTGCAGTTAACTGAATAATATGGCGAAGAATACACAAATGAGTAGGTAAGTTCATTCCGTGGTTACTATTTCTGAGCCCAAGTGTTAGAAACTATAAGCAATTCATGGCGAATGATGAATCATAGGTGAAATACTTTTCTCACGATACTAAACAAAATGCTCAGAAGATGGTCAAACAGCTCCATTAGAAGAAGTGTATGTTAAAGCATAAATTCTCTAGATGTACTGCCATTATACCTCAATTGGTTAGTGGAATTCTCCGCTGTAAATCTTTGCTACAAACACAAATCGGACATCTCCTAAGCTCATAATGTAATGAAATCATGGAGGAAATAAGCAACCTAACTTGAAGACTTCCATAAATTATCCGTGTTTAGGACACTACATGAATTGGCTTATCCATAAAGAAACTAAAAATAAGGCTGAAGGACCAAATTTTGGACACTACAGCTAAGAAGTGTATTTATCCTTTACATTAAAGGACCTTATGCCACATGTATACAAAATCGATTGCCATACATGCAAGTCTAACTTGCACGTATGCATCTTCTAAGTTGTGTACTGAAGGGTTAATATTTGAAAAAAGAAGCAGGAGAGAGGACCGGTGTAAATTAGTTGAGCCAATTTAACAAAAGATATGCATGCCTTAAAACTAAATTTGACTTGAAAATGATCTATTCGGCTAATTTTCTGTAAAGATTTTTAGCTGGCAGATCAACGCACAGTTACGAGAAAATAGAAAAAAAAACATAGAAAATCAGAGGGCAAACTGTGTAACTTTCCGTCCATAATTCAAACATGTCAAATGAAAAATCCAAAGTTGGAATCGAAAGAAGAAAAAAAAAGTCATGAACACAGTAAAAAGATACCATAATCAAAAATATATTGGAACTGCTCTTGCATCTACAAGTCAAATCTCTACCAAACCTATCAATCTTGTACAGCATTAAAAATATTGAATGATTACTAAGTCTGATGAGCAAAAACATAAAACAATATCAAATTATTAGCATCATCATAAACTAGAAAAGTATAACAAATCAATTACCTTTCTATACTTCGTCAGACAAAACCTTTTCCTGAAACAACAAACAAGAACAATAAGAACCCAGACTGGTGTCCAGTATTGTATAACTGACTAAATTTCCACACAATGAAAACAAAGGATAGTTATTTCCACCAAAACAACGAAATTGTCGACTAAAAGTGCTAATTGAATACAAAATCTCCAACTCTCATGTATCAAACCAAAAGCTTCCGATTCATAACCTCAATTTCCTATTGAATCCCCTCAGAGGCACCAATAATGTCCCAATAAGTGATTATCATGCAAATAACTCAAACCCTAACTGTCAAAATTCCAACTCGATTACACTAATTCATCCGAGTAACTAAAAGATCTAATCTTGAATCAAAACTACACCCTTACAAAACACAAAAATATAACCTCGAAAGTATTCAGCTAATAAGTTTAAGAATCACCAATCATAATTCACATGATTGCTTGGAAACCTAATAATCAAGTTCGAATCGAAACTATCCAATAGCAGAAGAAATAATTGGACAAAAGTAGTTAAGAATCAATCGAAGAAGATGCACAAATTAGATCGAAATAGAGAGTATAATCAATCAAGTTCGATACTAACAGAGGAAATTACCTAGACACAGAGAGAAGAGAGGGTGGGATCCTTCAAAGAACGCCTTCAAGAAGAGAAGAGAAGCGAGGGGAAGGGATCTGATTGAGAAAACCTTTGTGGGGCTCACAACGGAACGTGATGTTTAAAGGATTAGATTAGATCAATCATCTAAGATCGTCGGATAAGTTCGGTAGTATAGTGTTAACCCTGATAATGTACACTATTTCCACCCAACAAGGAGTATTTTTATTTTATTTTTATTCTTTTTATTTTGAAGGAGGTGATATTTTATTGTAGAAACTATCAATTAATCCTATATTTAGTCTTATTCTTTCCTTTTAATTAAGTCAACAGGATAGCTTTCTGGTTAGTCCTAATATTTCTACTTAGTCCTAGGGTGAACGTCACCTCCTTAAATTGATTTTTCTAAATCCCGTAACTACCCTTTTAATAAAAAAAAGGTATATAATTAGGTGATTGTATAATAAATTCACATTATTTTTTTGAGATCTAGTTTTAGGAGAGAGAAGAAGAAGAAGAAGAAGAAGAAGAAGAAGAAGAAGTTTTAATCATCTAGAGATTTTTCGAACTCCAAAATACGGATCAAGATCCGGTACGTTTAATTCATCTTTTTTTTCTCCTTTCTAATTAAGTATGGGAATGTAAATCTTGTTTTTGTTAATGGATCTTGTTTTGGTAGGTTTTTTAGATGTAGATCTCGTTTTTAATGTGAGTTTTGAATTTAGATTTGTGTTTTGTATGTATATACAATGTATCTATGAATGTAGATCTTGTTTTTGTAGGTTTTTTGGATGTAGATCTGATTTTCTATGTGTTTTGAATGTAGATCTGTTTTTTTTTTTTTTTGAGTTCTTAGAACATGAATGTAGATCATCTTCAAATATGACACATTTTTGTTGCTCTTGTTGTTTATGGTTCATCTTCAAATATGACACGATTTTACTGCTGTTCATCCTCAAATATGACGCAAATACAAGATATTCATATATGACACAAACTTTACAGCTGATTTATGGTTCATATTTGTTTTTTGCTGTTCATCTTCGAATATGACACGTTTTCGTTTTGCTGTTTATGGTTCATATTCAAATATGACACAAATTTATGATGTTTTTTATGCAATTCCTTTTGTTTTCATGTTGTTCATCTTCAAATATGACACATTTTTTGTTTTGCTGTTTATGGTTCATCTTCAAATATGACACAATTTCACGGTTGTTCATCCTAAAAAATGACGCAAATACAAGTTGTTTATGGTTCATATTCATATATGACACAAACTTTACTGCTGATTTATGGTTCATATTTGTTTTTTGTTGTTCATCTTCGAATATGACACGTTTTTGTATTGTTGTTTAAGGATCATCTTCAGATATGACACTATTTTTTTTACTGTTGTTTCATCCCCAAATATGACGCAAATACAATTTGTTTATGGTTCATATTCATATATGACACAGACTTTACTGTTGATATATGGTTCATATTTGTTTTTTTGTTGTTCATATTCGAATATGACACGTTTTTGTTTTGTTATTTATGGTTCATATTCAAATATGACACAATTTTATTTGATGTTTTTTATGCAATTCCTTTGTTTTCATGTTGTTCATCTTCAAATATGACACATTTTTTGTTTTGTTGTTTAGGGATCATCTTCAAATATGACACTATTTTTATTGATGTTCATCCCCAAATATGACGCAAATACAAGTTGTTTATGGTTCATATTCATATATGACACAAAAGAGGATGAAGAATGCTTGGGAGAGGATGAGAAGACCTATGGTTCATATTCAAATATGACACAACTTTACTGTTGTTCATCCTCAAATATGACGCAAATACAAGTTGTTTATGGTTCATATTCATATATGACACAAAAGCGGATGAAGAATGCTTGGGAGTGGATGAGAAGACCTATGGTATGCACAAGGTGTGGATAAAAGGTTCACCATAGCAAAGCTACTTGTAAGCATATAAAGCAAATTGACTGATAATTTTCTAGTCATGTAATTAGTGTTCTTTTTTCCATGTGAACAGCATAAGCATCAGCTAGTTTTGTGTCATTTTTCCATGTGAACAGCATAAACAGCATGTAGTTTTGTGTCATTTTTTTATATGAACAGCATAAAACAGAAGCAAACTTTTTTTCATTTTGCCATATGAAAAGCATAAAACAACAGCTATTTTCTGTCATTTTTCCATATGAACAGCATAAAACAGAAGCAATTTTTGTGTCATTTTTCCATGTGAAAAGCATAAAAACAGAAGCATTTTTTGTGTCATTTTTCCATGTGAACAGCATAAAAACAGAAGGTTATGCTGGTCGACGTATACGGGGAAATAGGTGACGTGTACGGGAATAAAAGTTGTTAGGGATTTTAAGGCGGTTTTCTCTTAAAAGGTTATGTTGGTCATTTGGCTATTTTCAAACAATTAAGGACTAACTAGGAAGACTAGTTTGACAAAGGACTAACTAGGTAGGAATCGGTCCAAAAAGGACTAAACGATATTTTTCCCTATTTTATTTTGAGAAAATTATTTATGACCCTGATAATTTTGGTCTTTATTCTTTTAACCCCAGGGTTTTTGCAATAATTATACAAATTATTGATATAACCCTATATATCAAAATCACTTCTACTCTAATTTTGGAACAAAATAAATATCTCACGTACTATAATTCAAAAATTAACAATTTTTATATATTCCGAAAGCTCTTGTCGAAGATTTTTTTTTTCACACTACCGGTGATGGTTATTGTCTTTGTGTGCATACTGTCTTCACATCAAAATTTATAATGATATCTTGTTTATTGTTTTCACTATGGATATCCATTTTGCCATGAAACTCAAACTTTTAGAAATCTTGATCGGATTGTGCATATTGTCTTCACTAATTCTGCTATCCATTTCTCAATGAAAGTGTTTATGGTATTTATTCTTCAACACGATGTGAATAGTATATGCACATCTAATTTCTTGGAATTCTAAGCTACGACTAATAGATGTGAAGAGTATATGCACATCTAATTTTTGGAATTCTAAGCTACAACTTATAGATGTAAAAACTATATGCACATCTATTAGATGTAAAGACTATATGCACATCTATTTTTTTTGGAATTCTAAGCTACAACTTGTAGATGTAAAGACTATATGCATATTTATTGGATGTGAAGAGTATATGCACATCTATTTTTTTGGAATTCTAAGCTACAACTTATAGATGTACAGACTATATGCACATCTAATTTTTTGGAATCGTTTAGACAACAAATTTTTTTTTAGGAAACGAATATTTGATATTTGTATTTATGCTTGTTGCGTAGGTCTTTCAAAGAGCTTTGCGAACATATAAAATTTGTTAAATTCCAATGTACGGTTAATGAGATATATTATATTTAAGTTTGATGGACAATTATACCCCTGAAAGATAGAATTTTCATACTTTATTCAAATGACCCTAAATATTTCTCTCTTGACCTTCAATATTAAATGGGCCGCATCCCTCTCAAGCCCAGGGTCAAGAGAGTAAGGGAGAGTGAGGGGAGGGTCAAATGCTAAATTTCCACTTTTATTTAATTAGGGGAATGGTTTACATATTTACGACAGTCAGTGGATAGTGCCACCAAACATGCAGTTTTGTAACTAGATACAAAATATATATAAACTCGCAAAACATTAGTTACAAAAGACCAACATTCCATCTGAAGTTTTTTGGGTTGGCAACAAAGGTTATTTGCACAATGATATGCTTCATTGTTACGACCGCTACCTTTACTCGTTGGAGTCCACAGGCTGTGGGGGGTGGTCAGTGTTGATACCGTAATAAGTAGGCGAGCAAAGGAACCCAGAAGGCCTTCCTCTCTAATGACTTCCCAGTGGAGAAGCCTAGTTTTTAAAACATCGGATTCAAGCGTAGAGCACGAAGCTAATGCTGAAAGTGGTGGTGGTGGATAATGCTGATGCCGCAGAGCCAAATTGTCAAAGTAGCATCGAGACAATTTAGAACTTACTTTACCAGCCTTGTGTCCCCATGATCGGACAAGGAAAACATTCTTCTTCTTCAAACTAGCACCTGCAAATATAAGGAAAAAGCTAAACACTGCATTAGTGCTCATCTCGGGGATGATCGTTAACCAATTATCCCAAATTTTTCCAAACGAGGTCGGACAAGGTTGGCCATTATTGAGATTTGATTACTTCAAAAACATCAAGAATCTCCATATTTCCTAGGCTCGAATAGTCTCAAGAAGATCGATCTTCCCTCTGTCTTGATTGCATGTGTTACCATGAGTCCATAGATGCAAATACCTGTTCTTCGTATTGCACCTGTTAGGACATACTTTTTCCGAGGGTCCCACTTCTTATGTAATTCAAAACCCGAGAAATGCTTGGTAGAAGAAACCTTATCAGAATTCTTCAGAATCTGTGCATGTGTGAATCCCAAAGGAAACCATATACTCATTAAAACACGTGGAGCATGCTTCATTAATCTTGTTAGAGACTTTTGAACCGATTTCGGTGAGTTGACCCATGGTAGTCGAGTACCCTGTGTGTATCGGATTCCCTGATTTCAGTGATTTCTCTAAGAAACTTAGTCATCGGCAAATACAAAGTCATCTGCAATCACATCTTCAATCGCATGTTCAACCCTGTAATTAACATGTTTTCAACCATATAAGGGCCTTTGTTGTTCTTCGAGTCTTTAGGGCGAAAGGTACTGACGAAATCGGACGAGATCATTGACTGTAGTCTGTCAAATTAGCACTGCAATATCTTCATATTATTTCCCTTGTTGGAGAGTAAAATGATTGTTTTGATATAGCATCAGAGATTATGATGAAATCCTCAAGAAAGAAGCAATTAACAGATTTCCAAAGTAGACGAGAACCTGCAGATGATGTTCTTAAGGAAGAAGCCCATCTTTGAATCCAGTGGAGAATGACAACATAAAGAGACTTGCGAAATCCCTGGTCAGTGAACCCAATTAAGAGGTCACATGTTAACAGAACTAAAAACGGAGCAGTGAAATGAGTTGAAGATGATGCTGGTAGACGATTTTGCTTCAGCATATATACGTTCATTAGACTCGAACTAAACTCGGTAACCTAACTCAGTAGCACAAGTTAGATATTGTAACAGAGTTGAGAAGAACTTATTAGGGAAGGGTGAACAGAAGACAGAAAATCAACTAAATAGTCTTTTGTGGATGTAGACAAAACAGAGAAAACTAAAATAGCCAGATAACCAGAAAGAAACCTAAAGCTGGTGATGGAACATCAAAAGCTTTATGGGAGAAAACGAGATCTACACCGTACCCAAATATCAAACCCACTACTGAACTGTGTCGACTATGTATAATCATCCGCCATTTTGAGAGATTTTCAACATCAATCATGCAGATTAGTTTAGGAAGTAGAAGAAGAACGGTGGTTGAAGATGACGCTTGTGGAAGAATCGGTTGTTGGAGTTGACTCGGTCCTTGTCTAATTTGTTTAACTCACTTTCATTATCTTACATAGGGGTGGGACTTGGGTTGGGTCAACCCACCCAACCCGTGCCCAACTCGAATATTGGGCGGGTTGGGTTAGGTATTTCAAAATTTTGGGCAACTATGGGCATATATTTTACCAACCCGAACTAACTTGGGCAAGCACGGGTTCACATATCGCTAACCCAAGCAACCCGAAGAACCTATGGAACTATAAAATAATTTATATAATTATTTTTATTAGTGATATAATTATTATTTTTAGTATAATTTTTTATATTATTTTTCAATCTAAGAAAGAAAAATTTGTATTATATTATTGCATTAATTAGAATCTCAAATTCTTTGAAATTTTAGTATAAATGAAGTAAGTAAATCTAATTGTTACCTATATTTGTTATAAAATATTGATTTTAAACACGCATCATGGGCCAACCCGAGGAACCCAAGATACAAGTTGGGCGGGTTGTGGGCACACCTCCATGGGTTCCCTGGGTTCCATGGGCAACCTGGGCAAAGAAATTTTAGTAAGGGCATGGCTCGGCCAAACCCTCCAACCCGCCCAACCAACCCAAGTCCCACCCCTAATCTTACATTTGAGGACTTGTTCCAACAAGGAGTATTATTTTCGCACTATGAGATATCTCACCCAATATAATTATCATTATTATTTTATTTTTTTTGAACCAACAACTAATTTTATTGCAACAAACAAAATTAAGTTACACGGACCAGACGTGGGAGAGCAGTCTGGTTTCTATCAGCAAAAGGGAAAGGTTGTAAAAAACTTGGGGGTGAGTCCACCCAAATGGTCATTGTAGAGGTTGTTGATGTTGTCGCATGATCAACACCTTCATTTGCCAAAACATCAGCTACACAGTTCCCTTGTCTGAGTGTGTGTGAGAATCTCACATGAGGAATTGGACGAAGCAGTGTATGGATAGCATAGACTAGATGTCTAAGTCCCCAAGGGTAGGTGTGTGCATTGTAAAGATTGGTAAACCATTTAACCACAATCTTCAAGTCCATCTTAATATGTAAGTATGTGGAGTGAGTTTTGATGGTTTACAATAATCTAAAATAGAGAGCCTTTGTCTCCGCCACTATTGCAACCGTTATCCCAAGGGGTATCGCTGCTGAATGGATGTGAGAACCCAAATGATTCCGAAGAATATATCCTGTTCCAGCTGTACCAGGGGTACCACGATCCGCACCATCCATGTTGAGCTTGACCAAAGGATGAACCGGCGGTTCCCATGCCATCAAAATGGTTTTATGTACTCATGGCTTGGTAAGATTAGGTTGTGGTGGTTGACATATGGCCATAGATGGCAGATGATTCCTGGAGAAATGATATTGGTAAAAAAGATGCTTGATCACATGACATGTCTGATGGTGACTAGGATGGTGATAAACATAGTGGTTTCTTGCTAGTCATAATTGAAAAAGCAGGGGTACCGAAATACTACCAACTTTTCGTTTGGGCTCGTGAGTCTTATGGTCAGATCTGGACGATCTAAAAAATCAATATCCAGATCTGTTTAACCTGAGTTTGGATCACAAGTGATCAGTCCGACACAAGACAAGGTCTTGGTAATTCCGTTGGATGGATTGGGGACAACAATCAGGTTGATGATAACGTACTTCTTGTGTTTGCTTTAATTATATAATCAGAGAATATAATGCGGAAAGTAAAGCACACAAGACACCAAAGAGTTTTTTAACGAGGAAACTACGACTTGTAGAAAAACCTCAGGACCTCGTCCAGATTGAACACCGCACAGTACAAACTGTCTACAAACACTAACCTACTATCTGACTTCGGTCTGGGATGTAGCAGAGACCAATTCTAGCCCTTCAAGCGAACTGGCCATTGTCGTACTCCTTAGGTCTCTAGATCCCCCACAGATCGTCACGCACTTGATTCCCCTAGCTGACGTCCTTTACAGGCCTAGGAGTTGCTTTAACCGATGTTAAGGCTTGTGTCAATAATTCCGGCTTTGCAACCTCAATTATTAACTGTATGTTTGAACTGTCCTCTATCAGTTTGACATACACAAAGTGACTTCCTTCGGATTGCTCCAAGTCACACAGAAATCTACTTACAAGCGGGGGCTGACAAGTAACCTAAGTAAACTATGCCCAACTTGTCTCTACCTCAGTTGTAAAAAGAATCACTTAAGAAACTTATACAACTGGAGCTAACTAGGTCTTACAACACTGAGTGCAGCCGTGCGTTGCTTTCTTTCAACCCTGTGTGTAACGTATTAGTTCTTGAATGGCCTTATATCATAAGAGAAGGACCGTAGAATAGACAAGAACGTGATCAGGTTACCAAGGTTACAGGTTAATCTGATATCAACCACTAAGGTCTCAATCTCCTACTGTGATTCCCAACTCTCAAGAAAAGTCTTTATAGTCGTTAGGTAATTCCCACAGAGGAACTGCTACCTAATAGAGGATGATTATACCACAACAAACTTTCACCTAAGTGAAAAGAGTTTACGATCAATTCCACAGAGAAATCTCACGTATGCTTGATGCTTGTGGTTTTTCGTCATGAAACCCTTTATTTATAGCACTCAATAAGATAGGTTGCTTAGGAATAAAGCAACTTGTTACTTGTCCCACAAGTTTGGGAAACCCTAACTTGCAAACCAAGTAAACATAGATTTATCTCAATTGGAATTCATTAAACATTTATCTGCCAAGTGGTTTATTAGCTTTTAACCACTTCAAGATAGAAATCCAATAGACAAGAGATAATATTTATCTTATTGACTCATTGAGATTCGTTAGATGGACCAAAGAAAATATTGTCGTGATAACCAAGTCCGACTAAGAGATAAAGGAGTCAGAGTTTAACCCGTGTGAAATTCCAGAAGAATATCCACTTGGACGGTTCGGGAACCACCCTTCTGAATTACCACCCAATACATCGAATTTGATGTTCACGTACATGTACGTGTACAAATTGATGTTTTGGAACTTAGGAGTGAAATCTGGAGTCACTGTTCACGAACCGGTTCCGAAACCGTCGTTACTCAGAATTAGGGTTTGACTGGATCCGCTGGAAGTTATGGGCTGGGCCAATACTTAGACGTGTTATACGCCCTCATCTATAATCCACTGGACTCTTGCTCAAGAGTACTCCTTTAGATTCACC
>JAJJMA010342726.1:5460-19320 GCA_023529015.1 Papaver nudicaule
TATTTTGTCATAATTTTTTTTTTTACTGGACTTCAAAAGCCTATAATTCAGCAGCCGGAGCTTTCAGTAGTAATCTCACTTATGAAATTTCCTCCCAATCTGATCTGGTGTCGGAAGCCAATTAATGGATGGTTATCATTCTACTAGATATGGGGCAGCAGCAAATCTAACAGTGATACATTATGTATAAAAAGTGTTGTTCAACAATGGGACATCTTAGTTTCAAGCTAATCTTTAATATTTCATAAAGAACATCAGATGTACCTATTTATTTATTGTTTTTGAATTGAAATTGTTAGTATTTGTTCGATTCTGGCTGGTCAAGCTGCAATGGAAACACCCCGTACTCTAAGTTCTTGTTTTGTTAGGGTTGTTTCAAAAAATGAATACATGAACAAATTACAGATGCCGGAGTAGTGAACAAATGAATGAATGACTTCACGTCCCGACTTGAAGGGAATCAAGGGGTCATCCTATTCCGAAATGCTCATTTCGTTTCATGTTCTTATCACTAATAATAAATCGCATCACTCGATTCCTGCTTGCAAAAGAGGTTTCTAAATGACTTCACGTCGTCCTTGGAGGACCTTGCGGATCATTTATCATCAATCTTCATGGCTAGAAGGCAGATGAAACTGCTGCAATTGGCATTGAATTCACCTGACCTGAGTATCTTGTTTTGTCAAATAAAACGAGTCGGACTGAGGGAGTATATATTGCATGATTTGCTACAAATTCCACCAAATGGGAATTCAAATTAGAATTTACAACTTGTCAGATGGCTCAGCATCCAGTAAGGATCCAATGAATCCCATCACACCTTTCAACACTTTCCACGTATAATCCCAACCCGTCAATCACTTATATATCTCCAGCATACTTATGCCTGTCAGAGGAGTGGTCATGTTACCTTATAATGGACTATGGCATGGGTTATATGCATAGTTCTTCGATGTAAGCGATTTTGGTATTAAAGAAGAAAAAACTTCCTAAGATTTGTACATGGTAACGCTCCTGCCTTGTTCTTTGGGTTAGCACGACTGACAAACTTGTGTAGGCTTTGTATGATTCCTCTTCTCTTCGGAATACCCAAAGACCCTTGCAAATCGTTTAGTCTTTATGATAAAAAGAATGCTTCATTTGGCATCGAGTTCATCAACCTGTGTGCAGTAAAAGGATTTTCGAGTAACGCAGATCCGTCACATTGTTTTTTCGATGGAGATAGCGCCAGTGCTAACATTGCTCATAATGTGGTAGTAAGAGAGTGCTAAGTGCTAACGTAGATCATAACGTGGCAGTAAGAGCGCCACCTGTTGTTTGTTTGTTTGTTGCATGAATAAAGATTTAGATCAGGTAATTTTTATTTTACTAGTTTTACCCCATATCCTGTTGGAAATTTATAGTTGCTGTAATAAAGAACGGTAGGAATTCTAGATTATATAACATTGGTTGTTCAAGATAATATCAACAATCTGATGCAACTGGATGTACATACAGTAATCACCTTCAACTATGCTGCAAGTATAAGGGTAGCATATAAATAGAATCAATTTCCAGTTATATGGGGAAGAAAAACTGCCAGCTAAAAACCGAAGCTGCTGCCAAGTTTTAATGCGGTTTCAATCCAGCCACAAAAGCCTAATTTAATATCATATTTTTTACCTCCACGGTTAGATCATTTTTGAATTTGTGTTTTTGTTCAAAAGTTCAATTGTGTATCTTGCCCCGAATAACCCAAACCAATTCTGCAGATATAAATTACCAGATCTTCCTTCCCATGTCTGACAGGCCGTTACCCAACAAACAAGGAGCCACATCTATCACTGCATTAGGGAAAATCCATGCCCAGTTTTCTTTAGACATAACCAACATCTATACTTTATATGAGAACTTGCAATGTATTACCAGGACCTCGATAGATTCTTCTTGTTCACGGCATAATATGCATCTACTAGGGAGTTTAAATCCTTTCTTCTGCAACATATTCAAGATATTCACCTTACCTAAAGCAGCAACAAGTTAACCTTGGGTGGGATCCTAGTGTCCCGAACTGTATTACGAGGTAAGTTTGATGAGGTTTCGGTGTTGATGAGAAATGCGTACAAGGATTACATTTCACGGATAATACGCCTGATTCAGTCAGTTTCCACCTTCTACAATCTGACTTGCAAGCAGTTCTACAAGGGTTAGAACGTATGTGCTCCAGTATTGTTTCCATTTGGGAGATTTCATGGTCTTTCAAGTTCCTTTTAAATTAAAAAACCCAGTTACAATTATCTTCATGTGTCACGGTATGCTCAGCAAGTGTAGCAAACTTGTTTCTAGCAAGTTTATTAGATAAGGCTGGAGCGACCTTTTTCAAGGCATGTCTCCTGTCCAACAGTAAAACAAAAAAGAAATAGAATTCCCTGATTGTATCAAACATAGCCTTACCTCCTCTGGATAGAGATCCTTTTTTCCAGGATGCAAGATTGACGTCGAATCTCTCTAAGATTAAAGGTAAGCATTTACGTTTAGACTCTAAACACATGCCATCCGTTTGATGAAAAACCAAATCAACGAACGATGCGACCCCAATCAAACCCTAAACCTTTTCATGTCATATAAATAAGCTCAAGGAATATCCTCAGCCCTTATTGGTCAATAGCAGCTGCTAAAGGAAAAACCTAGATCTCAAAAACAATTCCCAATACTCCAAACTCAGCCACAGATCCATGATCTTTGATTCTATCAACTCCATGATCTATTGTTCTCAACATGAACCGCATCTAATTAGATCGCATTATGAGATTTCCTCTCAAACACTTAAATGTATGCTGAAATGTACATTGGATACCTTTCTTGCATTTTTGGATAGGGTGTCCCAATCATCAGATCAGGTAAGAATATGTAATTAGTACAAATTGTTTGTTTTTGTTTTCAGTAGTACAAATTGTAACTAATTTCCACAAAATTGATGCTCTCTTGCAGTTGGAGGTTGCAGTTCAAATTTTTCCAATCCGGTCTGGTGTGGATGAAATCAAAAGATAAAAAAATGAATTCAATGGTTTGGTATCATTCTACTAGAAATAGGTCAGCGGGAAGTCTAATATTAACATATATGCACAAAAAATGTGTTTCAACAAAGGAAATCTTACTATCTTAGTTTTTTCATGCAATGATAATCAGATGTACTCAAATTGAAATTAAGGGAGTTTTTAGTTGTTTTTCAATTATTACCAACTCTGAAGCTGCAGTGGAAATACCCAAATTGATGACAGTACCATCCATATCTTGATTCTTTTCCAGATTATGAACCTTATTTTTTGAGGTCGTTCTGCTTATATTTGTTTTTCTCAAATGACGCAGTAGTGAACAAACAGGCTAACCTCTTTGAGACTGATGCATTGTTCTGCTTCTCAGATGAAGTTGTTAGTTTTTGTGTAATTCCTATTACGTTTATTTGTAGCATTGTTTCAATTGTTTTGTTCTTTTCAAATCTAGGCTTTGCTCAGATTTCAAAGGCTTAAAAAAGTGAAATTATTAGCCATTGACAAACTTGTGCAGGCTTAGACATGTATTTTTTTGATCAACAAAGCGATATTTTTACATATAAAGAAAGAATGAAAGAATTACGACGAACTGATTCAGCTAACCAGTTACTTTAAGGAAAGATATATTCTCACAAACTCTTCCCATTTGAAGACAAGATCCTCGAACCTAACTCCTTTAAGACAATGAGAAGGATGAGACCAGTAGAAAATGCTAGCCTTGATGTCAAGTTCTATCACATCACATCATTTGGTCCCTTGCACGTATATCCAAACTGGTCAGTAGTGGTCGAATATGAAATACATATCGTCCGTTCGATCATAAAAATGGTGGACTACAAGAATCACACGAATCGTTTGAGTATCCTGTCCAGCTTCTTTGACCTGTCTCACACAATCCTATAGATGCATAAGTTTAAAATCCAATAACAAATGAACTTTGTGCACCTGTGGTAGCACAACTTGACATGAAAGAGCTGTTTGGGCCGAAGTGACAGCCAAAGTCAGGTGGTTACATACCCAGATCAGGATGAATTCAAATTTCATACCTACTGAGGTGTAAAGTCGAATTGCCTAAAATAGAATGCAACATGGTGTAAAGTAGTATTGTTCATTGGTTAACACTGGATCCCCGTAAATAAAGAGAATGGGGGCCAATGTTTGGATTGGCACGATGGCTATGCATTAACCTGCCTAATTTTTGTCGTTCTTGTGTGATGTACTTGACGCAACTTCCAAATTTGAAATTAAAACAAGTTAGCCATTATCACATCATTTGGTCCCTTCCAGTCTTCTACTTCCTTTCCACGTATATCAGAACAAGTTAGCAGTGCGGTCGAATATGAAATACATATCGTCCATTTGATTATACAGATAAAAAAACTAATCAACGGTTACAAAAGCTCCTCTTCAACCCTAAACTCTAAACTGAAAGGGCTTGTTGTCTTATAAATAGCTTAAGAAGTATCCTAGATCTATCTTATCGGCAGCAGCTGCTAAAGAAAGAAAACCTAGATCTCTAAAGAAAATCCCAGATCCATGATATGATATGTAATGTTCGATTCTATCTGATTCAACCTCCTAAGGGTTAAGTTGTCATTTTCCTATGTCAGTTAAGTGCCACATAGTCATTTAACTTTTGTTACTCCGTTTTTTTTGAAAAAACGGTCAATATCGGCCATTATTGAAAAGTTGAAAAAAACGTGGCCACTTTGATAATTAACAATATTTTTTTTTGGCCATTTTGAAAAATTGCCTTAAAATATACTGAACGTTATGGATTAGTCAGTCAGGGCAGTAGTGTTACCATGTACATGTCTGATCAGGGTTCAGGGAAGTTAAGCATAAAGCATGTGACAGCACTAGTCATTCATTTGTTCACAACTGCAGTTTTGTAAACCTTAATAAATCTCAATTTGAAAAGAACAAAACAACCGAAACAATCCTAGGATCAAGCATGAATTCCGTTGCAGCTTCAGACTAGTAAATAAGAATAGAACAGAAAGTGGTTTTCTTTAAGAGATAAAAGAACTGAGGAGTCTGTGGAGCATCTATTTCTTCATTGTCCCTTCGTTTGGCAAATCTGGGAGCATTTTTTGCAGCAGCTCAACTTTGTATGGACCCACCCATCGTCTATTATCGAGTTCTTACGTAAGTGGAAGTTGAAGATATCTGTCAAGCCTTTAGTGTTTTTGAGATATTGTTTGTCGTTTGCTATTTGGTGGGTGGTATGGTTGGAACGGAATGGTATTCTTATCGAAAAAAAGCAAGTGAGAAAATCTTTAGATGTTCTTATTATAGAAATCAAAGTGTTGCTTCTTAGTTGGTCCAAGAATGTTGAATCGTTTAAAAGTATCAAGCTTGATGATTTTGTTTTTGATTGGGCTAGTTTGTTTAGAGGGTAGTAAGCTTGTAAGCTCTCTAATAACTTTGCTCTTTTCTTCTTGTAACTTTTAAGGGTGCTATCTTGGCACTCCTTTCCTATTTATTTTTATCTTGCCTTTTTCAAAAAAGAACAAGTGATACATGAATCAAAATGTGAAACTAAGATTCTGCATTCTAGTAAACGATAAGAAAATATTGTCTTCTGATTTAATTAAGCACAACAGATTGGGAAGTTTTAAAAAAATAAAAATTCAAACTAAGATTAGTACATTTATACACTGTTCCGTTGTCTATGATCATCCTCCAATATATGCCTTTAAATTTAATTATGGACTTAGGAAACAACAGTTTTGAAAGTTACTGTTTTCCACTTTTCTTGGTTCAATGGATACTCTTACAATCATTTCGTTGAGATCAAAAAAATTTAATGGCTCTTTCACTGAAGAATTTACTTAATTGGATAAACACTAGACTAGTGATTTACATTTGCTGATGGTGATCAAAGGGATTGTGACCAAATTGGAGCACTTGTATATCTATAGTTCAGGAATTGGTCTATCTTGCAACATCCTAGACGGAAACATCCCGGAAGAGATTACTTAATTGCACAGGAACCGCCCGAACCGACCGACAACTGACAAAAACCGCACCCGAGCCGACCGCAAAAAATCGGTGGCAGTTTCGAAAATACTAAAACCGACTATATCGGTTCGGTCAGCAGTTTTAATGTTTTTACCGACCGACCAAACCGCGATTAAACCAGTGAAGACCATTGAACTTCTACGGTTTAATCGGAGTGAGATTAATTGAACTTCTACGGTTTAAACCAGTGAAGACCATTGAACTTCTACGGATCTTCTTTGGGTTAATTAGCCCGACTTCCTATCAAATGCAAAGTGGAATTATATTCATGCTTGGACAATTACTTGTGTAGCTTTAGACATGATCCAAGTGGAATTGTTTGTCAAGTTATAAATGCAATAAACCACTTAAAATTACTTGTCTTGAATGCTTGCAATTTTACATGATCTCGGAACCCATTAAGTGGGATTGTTGAAAATTACTAGTATGCTCAGTCAAAGAACAGTCTACAACTGAGCCATTTGCATATTCCAATTACATAACCAGACTGGATTGATCAGTTTCTAGTTTGCAAGACATAAATTCACTCAAATAAAATCATTTTCAGATCAAGGCTGTTACGTTGAGGAAAGAACTCTGTGACATCAATTCGTGTTGGGAAGGATAACATATATCTTTCTATTGGGTTTAATGGCGTCTAACTCCATAGGTTTACTTCTGAAAAATGGGTAGACTAG
Source organism: Papaver nudicaule (assembly GCA_023529015.1). NCBI lineage: Eukaryota > Viridiplantae > Streptophyta > Magnoliopsida > Ranunculales > Papaveraceae > Papaver > Papaver nudicaule. The sequence continues at coordinate 12,194 of JAJJMA010342726.1, forward strand.
AAATATCAAATGAGGTTTCTTGGTCTGCGGTTAATTCTGGTTTAGATATACCAAGTAAAGCATCACTTTAGCTTATGATCCTCTTGTCGAGTTATAATCAGTTAGTTCTCTATAAGAATGACTATTACTACTGTTTACATGGATTTCTTCCGTCAGACTTGTTCTCGTTGTGGCACTGCTGGGTTTCTAACTTCGTTGTCGTCCTGATGTGGCCATAACGTCATTAATTTTTTCTGTGTTGTGTTGAATTGATTGTTCAGCGGAGGAAGTTGAGATATTGCTGATGACTTAGTGGTAGTGATGGTAGTGGAGATCACTGACGTGGAATCAGTGAGTGTAGGCATTTCAGAAGTCATGAGTCTGCAAATGCATGGGAGGAAGAATTGAGGCCTACTGGACTGTCCCCAAAATATTTGTATGTGCTTACCGCCTATGCATTAGCGCGCATGACATAATTAGGGATTGGATCAATGGATTATATAACCATTTGAAAAAGAAGCTTGCTATACTCAGTCACTAGAAACTATATTGCATTCCATCGCACCTTTCAATTCCCACCACCTTTCGGACATGAAATAGATATTGTCCGTCCGATCATACAATGAAAATCAAAACTAAACAGGGATGTCTTATAAAAAGCTATAAAAAGCTATAACAAGCTATAACCACAAACTTACCATTAATACAGGTTGGACAATGCAACTCTTTGGAACAAGATAACTGGAAACTGGGGAGAGCAAGGATTCCATGAAGAAACAAGTCAAGCCCGAGCAGTTAATCAGAGTCAAAAGTCGTAATCCAAGTCCAATCAGAGGTGACCAGATGCAAAGAAGATAGAATACAAGTATCATCACTCCACCATTTTCAAATTGTTGATAACGTTCAATTTCGAAATGCTATGTGTAATTAGACCTAGCCCACATTGTTTGTATGTATATCAAATGAAATGAGGCATGCATCTTCCAACGCCTTCCACGTATAACCGTCAACCACTTATATATATATATATATCGATTATTATTCACGGTCTGACATGATATACATACCAGCCGTTCAATTTGACAATAAAAAAAGTAAATCAACAGTCTACATTGTCCACTTTAACCCTAAATCTAAACCGGCATCTCTTATAAAATGAAGCAGCCTCAGCTGTATCACTAGCAGCTGCTAAACAAAAACCCTAGATCTCACTTCAAAAAACAAATTTCCCAAAACAACTGTAGATGTGGTCTATAATCTTCGATTTTATTTTGTAATTCTATCATTTCTATGATGTATGATCTATTATCAAGAACAACATCTCGATCACACTATGAGTTTTCCTCTCCAACACTTAATCTATTTTAGAAATTTGCTTCCATCAAATTGACCCCAATGTCTGATTCAGTTAATTTCAAGAAATCCAATCAGGTAATCTGGTCATACCCTCTATGTCTGCAGCCGGAGGTGTCCCAAGTTAACGGAAAGGACCAAATTTGATTTTTTTCCTTGTCAAATTTACTGATTTGTACTGGATCTTGTATAAAACATGAAGACCATGGTTTTTAGATACTCTACTAGAAATGGCAGTAGCAGCGATAAGATGGGAAATCTGGTTTTACATTTACATTCATGAATCACTATTTTTCATTCATGTATCACTTCATCTGTTGTTTAATAAAAAAATTCAGATGTACCTTTATTTTTGTTTTTGAAATGATATTGTTCTTTTTTGTTCAATTTTACTTGTATCAAGCTGCAATGGAAATACTGGTTTCATCTTTTCGTGGGAGACAAATTAAAGATTTCCGAAAGACGGAGTGATGAACAAATATGAACAATACTGGTTTCATCTTGTCGTGGGATCTATATTAACAACAATACATCTTAAACAGAATTGGAGCTAGCTTATAAATTACACGTTAGATTCATCATAACAGTGAATCACTCCGATCTTGTTTTTGGTTTGCAGGTTGGTTTAATCTCACTATCTCGCACTTGAAGCTCTTAACCATACATGCCATCACTAAAGGGCCATGTCTTATAAAGTTCAAGAACTGAGATCGGTATTCGGTAGCAGTAGTAGTTCTAGTAGTAGCTGTTAAAAGAAAAAGCCTATAGATCTTAAAAATAAACCAAAAAAAAAAAACTACAGAACTCTGATCCTGAATTCTTTAATCTTCAATTCAATGATGTATGATCTTTGATTCCCTCAGTTCTGTCATCTATTAATATCTAGAACAACTTCGATCTCGATGGCAGTTTTCCTCCTAAATACTTAATTTCTCCCCTGCAATTGCTCTCCAAGATTATCCGATGTACTGATTTCTGTAATTCTTATCAATCTACTGGACATGGGGCAGTGGCAAGTTTAATTGTAATATAGATGATGTATGTATAAAAATGTTTTTCAGCAATAGGAAATCTTAGTTTTACGTTTTCATTTAATATCACTATCTTTTAATTCTTAAAGAAAATCCGAGGTACTCAATTTATGTTAGAAATGATGTTAGTTTTTGTGGGAAGAGTTTCAATTTCTGGGTTCTGAAGATCTATTGTAATTGGCATTGAGTGAGTCACGTGCAGATGGTTCCCTACCCACCAAGAAGACCTACCGATTCAGTTGGTCTTCCTAAACAATAAAGGCAGTCAAGAGAGCATTTCTTTCACCGGTATGACATCCCCGAGCGAGCAATGGAAGTCGAGTGGCAGTTAATATAAAGAAAACGAGAAATAGCTTAATCATTGTGCCAATTATCATGGAATTAATGTAGCTTGACCCTTAGATAGGCATAAACTTGCCTGAGCTGTGACTAGGCATAGCCATGGTGGTATTTTTTAATGGTGTGGAAAGAAACTATTGTAGGTCGGCCTGGATTTTGTTGGTGGTGATAAGGGTGTAATATTAGAGGATACTGACTATCGACTAGAAAGATGTCAATTACAACAGCATCATCAGATCCATTCGAGAATGATAACGAATCTTAACTTATGGAATAATGTTAATTGTAATATCACGCTTTAAAAGACTACTGGCTTTGGTGAATTATAGAAGGTTTGTCATGAGATAGATTATCTGAGACAGTAGGCGAGTCATTTTGCGCTAAGAGAAGTACGATAACTGATGAAAACCTAAGGTCACTGAGAAAAATCTAGTGTTACTCCTAATTCATTACAATTTTTGTTGTTGTTGAGATTTTTGCATGCATACATTGTAAACACACTCCCTCCGACCCAGAGTACTTTAGATTTTCACACGGTAATCTTGGGTCTTGAAGAAAATAGAGAGAGGTAATATTATTTCTTTCCATCTATACCTTTGGTAAATGTCAATGACTCATATATTTGTCAGCATTTACGTTCAGACACTAAACACATACTACCCGTTTGATCGGACAATAAAAATCCAAATCAACGATGGTAATGACCCCAATCAAACCCTAAGCCTTTTAATGTCTTATAAATAAGCTCAAGAAGTGTCCTCGACAGTTGTTATTGGTCGGTAGCCGTAGCTAAAAAAAAAACTTAGACCTATTGTTCTCCACAAAAACAGCATCTCAGATCGCACTATGAGTTTTCCTCTCTAACACTGAATGTTATATCAAACACTTGTGCGATATCAATCCAGCATTTACTCAATTTGTCCTCGACAGTTGTTATTCATAGGATCCGGTAATAATGTGATATGATTTCAAGGGATTGTATGTATACTTACTGTTTTATGTTCATATTCTTTCTGTCTTCATGTGCAGCCAGAGGTCTCAGCCTGAATCCGATGGTTTGGTTATTATTCTACCAGAAATTGCTCTGCGGGAAGTCTAATAATAACACATGATGCACAAAAAATGTATTTCAACAATGGGAAATCTTAGTGTATTCATGTATAACTTAATCACTTAATATTGTCAAATAAAATCATATATACAATTGAAATGAATTTTTTAGTTTTTGTTCAATTTTTTACTGGTTTTTCGATCTGCAATTGGTGAGAATACCATCCTTGATCTTGATTCTTTTCTTACTGAGCCATGAGCGATATTGATCTCGATTCTTATGTTTTGAGGTTTTTGTTTTTCTGAAATGGACGTTTTGTTTGCTCAATAGAAAATATGGTGTAGTAAACAAACTCGGTAGATAGCACTACTGCCATATTCCTTGGGTTAATTATCCTGATTGACACTAGCAAATGCAAAGTGAAACTATGTCTATGCTATGAAAAACGTGTGTAGCTTTAGACATGTATAATTCAAGTGGAAATGTTTATCCAAGTTATAAACCAAAAATTACTGATTTTGAATGCTTGCAATTTGTCTTGATTTCGGAACCCATTATGGGGCCTGGTTGAGCTAATTATAAGAGTTGTGAGAGATAAGAAGCAACAAAATGCAATGCTAAATCTATTTCTCAAGTAAAACCCCTTTTACATAATCAAGATCGAATTCATCTGTCAAATAACACCATTTCTTTTCAAAGGCTGTCACAAGGAGGACTGACTCTATTAGACTTCATTTTTTGTTTGGAAGTAAAATGTTTAATTGATGATGCTTTAATGTAATATTTTTCTCTTGGGTTTTAATGGCGTCAAACTCCATATGTTTGGTACGCATAGGAGTTGCTCTTGGACTTACTTGTGAAAAATAAAAGACTAGAAGATGCACATGAACGTATTCATGGAACGCCTTGATGAAACATGGTTTCTTGGTCTGCCATTATTTCTGGTCTAGATATATTAAGTAAAAGACTAAAAGCATCTGACTTTAGCTTATGATCCTTGTTGTCAAGTTATGATCGGTTAGTCCTCTATAATAAGGACTACTACAACTGTTTAGACACTTCTCGCCTTTTTGATGCTTTAATTCTTCAAGCTTTTCTTCCGTCAGACTTCTTCCCTTTGTTGCGCTGCTGGGTTTAGTGGAGAGGGTTTAGATATTGCTGATACTTTTTGGTGGTGATGGTGGTGGAGACAACTAATAAGGTTGAACCGGTGAATGTAGGTATTGGAGAATGAGGGGGTTTAATAAGGATTTTGTATCATGTAGGTATTGCAATTGTTCTTTAATTAAGAGCATCTGACTTGTTAAAAGAGATGTGGGAGGAAGAATGGAGGCCTAATGAATTTACATAGGGGGGTACATTAACCGAGTTGTCTTTCACGAGTAACACTGAATCTTCATTTATAAAGAGAATTGGGATATAAGTATAGGTTGGAGAGACTGTTGCTGGAGAAGAAGTTTAATGACGTGAGTAGCAATTTCCTGTGACTAAAACTTTACAAGCTGTCATTCTATGGTCCTTGTGGAAGGAAAGAAACAATAGAGCTTACAACAACAAGTCTCTCACGGCATCGAAGCTTATACATAAGATTAAGCGTACTTTACCTCCAACCTGCTTTTCAAAGTATCACTTTTTTTTTTTTTTTCTCAAAGTATCACTCTTAGAGATTTCATACTGGATTGGAAGAAGGTGGTGTTTGAACCACCTTGAAGTCAAGTTTTGCTAGTTTTTTTCTTGCTTGTGCCATCTGTGTTGTATTCTGTTTGTTTGTAGGTTTTGTTTTGTCGTCTTTTTTTTGGGTTGGATGTGGTATCCTTCCTCCTTCCTTGGTCGGAAATTTGTAACTTGTATGTATTCTCGCAGCTGGTTTATGCTCTTATCAATTAGCACCCTTATTTACTGATAAAAGGATAAATAAAAAAAAAAAAATGAAATAAAAAAAAAAAAATAGCTAGCTTAACAAGAAGATGCTGAAGTGACGTGACTTGCATTCTTTTTTGGTTAAGTACACCCATTGCTGTGGCATACATGGTTGAAACTGATTGCTATTAGTAATTTGAGGCGAGAATATCATACTTGGAATTCAATGGTGATTCTTTGACTATTTGCTAAAGTTAGCTTGACTTGGAGACACATTAGTGCTGTCATATATGTGGTGGTCTTTTTCCATAACACCAAAGGTGTGAATTGAGAGTGATCCTATTAACGTGTTGAATTTCCTTGTTCGTATCTTACACTAGAATCAACGGTTCTGATAGTCCCATTTTAACCTAAACTGTACAGGTATGCCTTATAAAATGCCAAAGAACTAAGAAAAGACTTCGTCTCATCCGCCGCAGGTCCAAAGAATACCTAGATAGAGCTTCAAAATCAAATAAATCCCAAACAACCTACATATCTGATCTATCGTCTTTCAATTTTATCAATTCAGTGATCTATGATCTATTACTACCAAGAACAACATCTGTATCGCACTATAATATTTCCTCTCACACACTTAATCTGATACTTACAACTGCCTCAATCGCATTCCTTTGAATCTGGTAATCTTGTTATTGATTTCATTAGATTGTCTGTTTATTAGTTGTCTCTCTTTTGCTTACTATTTTGAGTGGTACAATTTTTTATTTTTCTAATTGAATTTCACAAAATCCATACTCTCTCTGCAGCCTGTCACTTCATTCTGTGCTGGTCTAGTTCAAGAAATCAGAAGATAAAACATGTGACATTCCACTCAAATCTGGACTGGTTCAAAATCAGAAGATAAGACATATGGCAATGGTGTCTTACCATTCTACTAGACATGGGACACTGGATGTACTAATCAGTATCTGTATCTCTTAGGTAAAATCAAGATGTACATTTATTTTTCCTTTAATTGAAGTTGTTCATTCTTTTACTAGTTATTTTGAAGCTGCCAATTGAAATACCCGAGAGATGAGAGTAGGGCTGAATCAGTTGCTTTGCTTGATTTTGTACTTTTCAACCGGGGATCTACAAAGATGGAATTCTAAACAAATGAATGAATAACAGAATAGTGCTATCACATGCTTAACCTCCCTGAGACTTGTGCATTTAGTAGAACTTGGGTTAGCAAATGCATATACCGTCCATTTAGTTTCTGATGCATTGTGAACACTGAGCAAAATATCAACTGAAGTCTCTTTGGACACTCTAAGATACTTTATATGATCAATGGGAGTTACAAACCTAATTTTAAGAGGAATTTTTTCCAAACCGTTTTGTTTGTTTATGATCTTATTCTTCTTACTTATTTTCAGTAGTACAAAATTTATTGGTCCAACGAAATTTCACAAAATTGATACTTGTAAATAGGGTAATATCTTTGTACCCCTCCTAACCTCAGCAGTCCC
>JAJJMA010342733.1:0-19164 GCA_023529015.1 Papaver nudicaule
TACTAACCTTTTGTCGATGAAGAATAATTGATGTCTTCTTTGTCTTCACAGTCTTCGTCTTCAAGGTCTCTACTACTCTGTCTATATCCCATTTCCGAAATCTAAACTCTAGTAGGCTAAATCAAGAATTGAATTTTGACACCTAAAACTGACAACTAGCTTGACATACCAACGCTAGTGGGTTTGACCGGACAATGCCCTAACACGGAGGTCTTCCACATGAGCTTGCTTCTTCTTGCTTTTCACAAGCATGTCATCGACGTATACTTCCATCGTCTTCCCTATCCATTTTTCAAACATTTTCTGTGCCATTTCCTGATAAGTAGCGCCAACATTCTTCAACCCAAATGGCATTCAAGTGTAACAAAATAATCCTTTCGTGGAAAAGAAAGCTGTGTGCTTTTGATCTTCCTCCGCCAAAGGTATTTGGTTATATCCTGAATAACCATCCATAAACGATAACAGCTCATGACCTGATGTAGCATCTACAGTCTGGTCAATACTTGGCAGTGGAAAACTATTCTTTGGACATGCTCTATTGAGGTCGCTAAAGTCGATGCAGATTCTTACTCCTTTGTTCTTCTTAGGCACTATCACCATGTTGGATATCCATTGTGGATATTGTACTGGCCTTATTATACCAGATGCTTTCATTTTGTCAATCTCTGCTTCTACTGCTTCTTTATAAGCTGGGGCCAGTTTTCTCATCCTTTGCTTGAAAGGCCTGACCTTATGATCAATGTCCAGTTTGTGACATGCTATCGCTGGATCAATGCCTGGCATTTCATTCATGCCCCAGGCAAAGACATCAGCATATTCTTTAATTAACGCTTGGAGCTCCGCCGACTCGCCTTCGCTTAACAGAGTACCAATCTTTACCATCTTTGGATCATTAGCATCGCCGATATTTACGTCTTTTGTGGGTTCCACCGCCGTGAAATGTAACTCTGGTTCTCCCATCGACGATGGTTCCTTTAATTGCTATAAGGTCTTCCCCTCGGGCTTCGCCGAGTCTTCTATTGAGTTCACTGATTGCACATACGTGCATGGGTTGACGATAAAGTCGAGAATCTCTTGTTCCTTGACTGCTTCCTTGCCAAGCTTCTTTTTCTCTGCAATCTTCATCTTTCGATTCTCTCGCATTTGTATGTCCGCCGAGTTGCATGCTTTTGCCACAGCTAAATCCCCTACATATTCGGCGACTCCCAATGGCGTGGGGAACCTCAAGCGCTGGTGGTAAGTGGAGGGAACTCCTTTCAAAATGTGGAGCCATGGTCTTCCAAGGATGGCTGCATACGGCGAGTCAACATCCACAATGCAAAGAGTCGTGTTCAAGAAATATTTCTCGCAAATCATAACCTTAAACTCAATCTCGCCCTTGGGCTTGGAAGCAATGCCATTAAATCCATAAATATTATAAGAGGAAACCGTCGGCGAGGGGATTTCATCATCCTTCGCCTTCATTGCCTCAAAGCAGTGTTGAAAAGAATGTCCACTGAACTTCCTGGATCAATAAGCACCTTAGGCAATTTGAATTTTCCCATTTGAATGGTGAGAACCAAGGGATTATTATGATTTCTTCCTTCTGGAGGGATCTCTTCGGCGGAGAATCCCACACATGCCTTCATCCAATCTTGCAAGGGCTGTTGCTTAGCGGCGACACTACAAATCTCATTTCCCATTCTATCCCGCTTATGAACTCGAGATAGAACATTATCATGGAATTCGTCTCTGGTAATCTTTGAATGTACAATGGAAAAGCAGTCCAATTCCAACAGATCTCGTTCAACCTTTACTTCGAACACATTTGGAGCATGAGCTGGGATGGCTTGAATTGGCTGGACCATGATAGGAGGTGGTGGTGGCAACTCTAAGAATTCTAGGAATTTTCCCAAACGGATGAATCGATGGACTTCTTGCTGTACACCGGTGCAATTCTCAGTTGTATGACCATGAAACTGATGAAATTGATAGAAGGAATTAGTATTAGTCGGCGGGGCCCTGGGATTTCCTCGGTTGTAGGGATAACGGATGTCATCTCTGCAGTTTGAACTTTCAATTTGGCCAATGCATCAGTGTAGGAGACACGCAACTTTGGTAGGGTAGCATCTTGGAAAGGTTGCTGGTTGCCTCTGCCGAACTTTCTATTATCTCAATTATATCTTCTTTCTCCATTCCCATTTCGCCGATTATCTCTTCCTCCTCGTTCAAAGTTTCCTCCTCGATTGTCTTGTTTATCACGCCCCTCATAGTTCTCTCGCTTCTGCGAATTCCAATGCTGCTCGGCGGTAACTTGCTGTTGTTGCTTTCCTGCTCCAGGTACTATTATCGCCGAAAAGGGATTATGCATCAATTTTCGCTGTTCAGCCTTCAGCCATTCTTTCTTAATTTCTTCTTGATCTTCCGGCGAGAAACTATTAATTGAGTGAATCTGCTTTGCTCTCTCCTTCTTTAGGCGCAGCTCCTCTTCTCGGATTTCTTCATAATTTATCCATTCATCTTGTATTGCCCTCAAAGTCTGCATATCCTTAGGCATTTCCCAAAATAATTTTTGATACAACTGGTCTGACGTCTCCATACCGCTAAGAAATGACCTTATCTTCTCCTTTTCTGATACTTCCGATCCCACTTCACTGCTTGCCTTCCTCCATCTTCGGATAAAATTTTTGTAAGTCTCCGAATGCCTTCTCCTGATGTTGAATAATCTTTCCACGCCGGGCCGACTTCTGTTATTATGAATAAAAGCACGTAAGAATCTGCATTCTAACTTCTCGAAAGATTTGATTTTTCCTCCTTCAAGTCCATCAAACCAAGCTAAGGCTTCATCTTTGAGTGTAGCGGGGAATGCCATACAAATTATCGGGTCTGATCCTACCCAAGCCGCCATATCTCGCTTATAAGCTCTTGAATGTTGTGAAGGATCTCCAGTTCCATCATAGGTGGATGTGAATTTAGGTGTAGAATATTTTGGGGACACGTATCCATAGGCAATACAATCATGAAAAGGTGTTTTCTGCGCCTCAGACAGGGCGACCTTGTATTTCGACTCTCTTGAAGATCCACTTAGAGCCTCCACTTTATGCTTTAGTCGGCGAAGGTCCTTCTTCATCTCTTTATATATTTTATACTGCCGCTTAGAGTTGTTATAGTCTTCACTATCTTTTCTAGGCAGATTCACCCTTCTGCCTCTTTCGTCTTATTTCGCCGATGAATCCGATATTTCTGCTGTGCTGGTTCCACTTTTTTCAACACGACGAGTTGTATGAGACTCATGGCGAGTCGAACGTGCATGGGACTCATGGCGAGATGAATGCGCATGGGACACATGGCGAGTTGAATGTGAGTGGGATGCATGACCTTTATTTTGTGCTGCCATCAATTCTCTATGACTCTGAAGTACCGTCTCCATCTGCAATTGCATTTGCCTCAGCACTTGATCCGCCTGCCTGTTATTGGCCTCAAGAATTTGCCTTAGCAGAGCTTCTGTAGTATTTGTAGATCCAGTATTATCTGTTATCACCACTGGGCGAGTTACAGTAGCACCAGGTGCTATTGCCGTACCATTTCTACTTGTCGCCTGTGGAGTTTCTGCCATCACCGCTGGAGCTTCTTCTGCTATATGCAGTGTTTCGCCGACATCTTGTACCAATTGCTGCTGAACGTTAGCTGTCACTGTGCCTACTGCAGTTGCATTTTGAGTTACTCCCCCTGCATTCGATGTTTCGCCTATGGTGAATCTTCCACCACCAATCTGCTCGCCGCAAGCATTTGCTTCTACTTCACTACTGATTCTCCTTAGCAATGGATTAGGCTCAGGTGACCTTTCTGCATTCTCAAAACGAGTAATATCCTCAATGTAAACTTCTTCTTGGCGAGTTACTCGTTGGGCAGGTGATCGGCGAGATGAGCTTGCCAAATTAGGATCCACTAGACCAGCTGGTTCCATTGCCCTGCTTCTAGTGTTGTGACCACTGGGGAATGTCGCTGGTGTAGGAGGGGTAGGATGTCGAGGAGGCCTACCCGCCGGGGCTTTATCGCTTCTTCCTCTAGGACCCATTCGCCGAAGGTCTGTAAAAGAAAACAAACACACTTCCTGACATTATTGCTCTGTTAGTACTGTGGGTAAATGCCAAATAAGTTAGTTGGGTTACTTTTCAGATTATTAATGAATGAAGGACAAAAGGAACAACTTTAAATCACGTGATGTGCAGATGATGACCTAATCATGACAAGAATTGCAAAAACATCATGTGATATCGTGATTTTCAAATCAAAGTGATAGTACGGCAGCCATTTTATGGAAATTTTTTGAAAAGGTTTTAGAACACAATTTCTCTTATAAGCCTAAAATGCATACTAACTCATCAAAAAAGATACTCTTTTTTGCCGGAAATATATATCTATATTTGCGTTCTTTGAGAAAAACCCATACCAAAAATAACATTTTTCTACCCATGTACTAGTTTTTTCTACTGCTAATGTGAGAAAAGTGAAATATGTGATAAAATCATCGAAATAGACCGGCCAACTCTCGTTTTACAGCTAGAACATCACTGAACACAGTATGATTTCCAAAAATAGCAAAAAATATTCGCTGAAAGACAAGATCTATCGCCATAGCATACTAAAAATACCCTAGTTTTCCTAATCTTAGCAATTTTGCACAGAAGAATCATTATAACAGTCCACATAGTATACCCTATATAGCCAAACAATAGGAGAATCATGAAAAAACTCTTACACAGCGAGTATAGCTTCTCTAAATAGCATGATAAGGTTACTGAAACATAAACGGCGAGCCCTAAGACTCATACATTATACCATATATAGAAACAAAGAACATATGATAACATCTCAAATCATACTGAAAATCAAGGAAAACACAAGTTCAAAACCTCTTATAGCGCCAAAATGTAACTGTGTAAAACCCCAATGGTTAGATCTTACACAGTACACCCAAATAAGATACATCAACATACACACAATCATTCCCAAAACATATATCAAACATAATAACACAAGGAATATCACAGAGGTAAGAGTTAGAGATACTTGACAAGGTGTTTTTACTTGGTTCGCCCCAATATTAGGACTACATCCAAGGATCTTCACTATAATAAGTATGATTACAATTCTCTCATTACCTTCCTAATCTTCTTGACTTAGACTCTCAATAAGAACCCTAATTTTAGTCTTAGACTATAGAGAGAAAGTATGATACTTTTCCTCTCTCCAGGCCAATCCCAAAATGTGTCCAACCCCTTTTCCAATGGGTTCTCTCGCTATTTATAGACCTCTTATATCATGGATTACAGCTAATACAGACAGTCCAAGACTGACACTATTTTTCATGACTCGCCGCCATACATACATCGGCGACCTCTTTTCTTTCCTTACAAACATAGACGATAGAATCTTTTAGAGGATAAGATCAATGACGCATCCTCCACTGAGTCAAACTAGTCAACCTGACAATGTATCCATTCTGACTTCTCTTAAATGCACACCTAATTATCACCTAAGAATTGGTGACGTGTCTTCACTCGTTGATCCCTTACTCGACGTAATCTTGGCTTCTTCAATGCACTCGCCCAGCCATATTATTAGACCCAAAGTCATATATCGCCCAGCCTGCTACTCGCTGATCCAGGACATCTCTGCTGTATCCTTTTTTTACAGCATCTTATCTAGGATGCTTTTATATCGGATAGGTATTTTCTACCCTTACAGTGTAGTCAATTATTCACTTTCCTCAAGGACCTTAAATGGTGTCGCTGAGAGTTGGACCAAGATGTTGGCATTATAAAAAACCTATGTAATACTTATCAAGCTACTCGATCGGAATTAGGCTGGATGACTAGCCAACGTGACGAAGCACTTCGCCGAGAAGAACTAGCCCTTGCTGCTAAGAAGGAGGTCGAGATTGGTCATAAGCGAGCTTCTTTCCTCTGCAAGAAGAGAAATCTAGAGACGACAAGTTAGCTTCTCGAATCGTTAGTTTAAGTACTGACAAGGAGACCGCCGAGTTCCAAATTCAACGCTGGAAAGATACGGCGGCGAGGCATGAAGCTTTGACGATTGATTTATACAAGCAATGTTCTACCCAACAGCGCCAAATAGAACAAATGTTAGGTCCGTGCGCCAATGAAAATTTTGAGTTTCATATGACTCAGTTTAGGGAGGCACAAGAGGGCATGCGAGTATATGTCTGCGACCTATAAGGTAGCTATTGTAGGGTTTACCCATAACTCTTTATACTTGCGTCTTTTCAGCCATCTTTACTATGTTCATTTCTTTTCTTGCCTCAGCTATAATTCAGAATTTGAGGAATGAAGTGGATCATCAAAAAGAGATCACCAAAGGTTGCCATGAATTCGAGATGAAGGTCCAGGAGCTTTCTGATGAGCTCAAGGAACACAAGCCTTGCCCCGACAAGATGAAAGACTTGTCCGAGAGACTCAAAGAGCATGACTCTTGTGCTGGCAAGTTTGCAGATTTGAATAAGCAACTTCTTGACCATGCCTCTTGTGCTGGCAATATTCAAGAGCTTGAAAGCGCCCGGGATAGTCTTCAGATTGAGGTCGCCGAAGCCAAGGAAGATATCCAATATTTGGAGAAACAACATGAGGAAGATGTCGTTAGCGCTGCCTTTATCGGCGCTCAGGACTTTGCTTACAAGTTCTTGCTTCAGTATAAAGTGGAAATTCCCTTGGAATATCGACGACCTACTCCTCAACAACTCGCCGAGCAATTGGCAAAGGAGAAGGCGCTCACTCAAGAAGAAGAGGAAGAAGTACCAGAAGAAGAATGCGAATAAGAAGAATGTAGCCAAGGGGAGGAATCAGAAGAAGAAAACTCAGAAGAAGAAGTTAGAGATGAAAATCAAGGTGAAAACAAAGAAGGAGAAAATGGGGAAAAACTTCAGCCTCAAGACACCGGCGCTGGGGATACAGAAGGTGAGAATCTCGGCGAACAACTCGTAGGTGAGAATCTTGGCGAGCGTCCTGTAGGAGAGGATCTGGGCGAGCAACCTGTGGGAGGAGTTATCAAAGATGATCGCCGGACTGAAAGCACTAGGGCTGAAGATGCTGGCGAGGATTATCTCAGTGATCCTGGCGAAAGGAAACCTTCTACCCCAAAGAGTCCTTTTTATGACCCTAGGTGTTGAAGTAGTTTGTCTTTTGCCAGTTCTAGGCGTTGGAAAGGATAGACTATCATCCTTTTAGTCTTCTGTGCTTTTACTGTTATCTTTGTTTTCTTGTAATGAACTATTCCCCTTTTTGAATGTTATCTTAATGTCGTTTGACATCTGCTATCAATGTGCAATTTTCTTTGCTTCATTTAACATGTTTATTTATATTTTGTCTTCAAAGACTTAACTTGCCATTGAGTGAAGTCCTGGTTCTGTACAACCAACAATTTCTCAGAGCGACAGGATTAGACCCCAGCCGTAACCATTACTTGTGCCCGTCGGCGACCTAATATAAGTTGTTTGGGTTGCCCCATAGACTTTAATACACTATGGCGTCCACCAGAGGTGATGCTATGGCGTAGACGGATTAACACACCAGCGGCACCGCCGATGTGATGCTACAGCAAAGGGTTCTTATGCGCCCAAACAGTTACAGATCAACAAGTAACACGACTGGCCTTACAACTAATCCTGGGTCGGACTAACTCTTACAAGTAGGTGCGTTCACTCAATGCAAGAAAGCTTTTTGTATAAGAGATCTTGGCTCTTAGTTAATTTTATTGATTTGGGCATTATGCCTTTAAAGATGGCACTTGGCCTTAGTACCTGATCAGGGTTTTTGTGTGGCTTTTATTGCCTTGTGATTATTGGGCATTTGTGCCTCTGTAGACGGCTTTATAGCCTGATACTGAGTACTTTTGCCTCAGCCTATGGTGCTATTGTAGCTTTAAAATTTTATCCGCCACTGTGGTTAGAATGCCCAGTGACAGAAAAATGCAAGTAACATAGTGATTTGTTAACGGGGTTCGGCGCATGATAGCAAACCTACGTCCCCGGATCTTATTCGCTGTTGTTTTACATGAGCTAATAAGACTTCTTGGGTATTATGCCCGCCCAAGACTTCGGATTTTACATTGTTTCCTTCAAGGATAGTACTTCTTAAGGAACCTGGCGTTCCAAGGATGTTTAAGTTGCACGCCATGCTCATCAATCAGTATATATGCTCCTGGCCCAGCCACTCTTTTGACTACATAAGGGCCATCCCACCCAGGTTCCAGCTTCATGCATCCTTCTCGCTGAGACGGGGGAATTTCTCGAAGTACCAACTCGCCGAGCTGATATTCTCTTGGGATCACCCGCTTGTTGTATTCTCTTGACAGTCGACGATGATAATTTTCCATGTGTGTCAGGGCGATCAGCCGCTGTTCTTCTAAATCATCTAGCTTGGCTAGAATCAAATCTATATTCAAATTCTTTTCCCACGCCTCATGCTTTGTAGTGGGCAGGATTACTTCAGATGGGAGTACTGCTTCAACACCAAAAGTGAGTAGGAAAGGAGATGCTCCAGTTGCTTCTCGAACCGTAGTTCTATATGACCACAAGACATTGTGTAAATGCTCACACCATGCCTTTTTATGCTTCCCCAGCCTTTTCTTCAGTCTCATTCCAATAGTCTTATTGGTGGCTTCTGCCTGTCCATTACTCTGAGGGTACAAGGGAGTTGATTTTCCCAGCTTGACACTGTAGTCAGCGAGTAACTTTCTTATGTGTTCGCCGACCAGCTCTTTTCCATTGTCGGTACATATCTCCGCCGGAACGCCGAATCTACAGAATATGTTCTCCCAGATGAATGTGAATACTTCTTGTCTTGTCTTCTTCCTGATAGCTTTTGCTTCACACCACTTGGTGAAATAATCTGTCGCCACGATAATGTATTTATGTTGCCCAGAGCCTGTAGTTAGCGGTCCAATGATATCAATGCCCCACTTGGCGAAAGGCCAAGGGCTGAGCACTGAATTAAAGATGTTGCTGGCGCCTTGATTCTTCTTCCGTACAACTGGCATGGTTTGCATCGCTGAGCATATTCTTTTGCATCTTTGTTCATCCAAGGCCAATAATATCCTTGCATTCTGACCTTTAATGCTAGGGCTCTTTGACCACTGTGATTTCCGCAGTCTCCTTCGTGAATTTCTTTTAATAATTTATTGCCTTCCTCTCTCGATACACAGCGCAGCAATGGTCTAGAGAATGACCGGCGGTATAGAATTCCATCTCGAAGCTCATAGTTCGCCGATCGGCTTATAACTTGGTGTGCTAGGATTTGCTTTCCTGGTAGTGTTAGGCGATCCAAATAATACCGTATCGGCGTTCTCCAGTCTGTCTCTGCTGATTCTTCAGTGCTTGTTGTTAACACTTCTCTTTGCTCTTGTGCTGCTACCGATGATTGCGTCACCCTTTCAATAGCTATAGAAGGGACATCTGGATTTGTCATCATTGAGGAGATGAACGCCAATGCATCGGCGTGCCTGTTATCTTTTCTGCAGATGTGGCGAAACTTGATACCTGTGATCCTCTGGGCATACTCCCTCGCAAGTTTTAGGTACTTCTGCATAGACGGGTCTGTTGTCTGGTATCGTCCAGATATTTGTCGAATCACTAGCTGAGAGTCGCTTGTCAATCTGACATTGCTGATACTCATTTCAATGAGTATTCGCATGGCGTGAATAACTGCTTCATATTCTGCCTCATTATTAGTCGCCGTGAATTCTAGCCTTAGCGGGTGTACTATCCTTGCTCCTTTCAGCGATATAGGGACAATTCCTATTATATTTCCTTCTTTATTTGATGAATCGTCCACTTAGACCTCCCATCCATCAGGACTGCACTTCAATAGATCTGGTGTTTCATGTTCTCGCTCATCCAGGGAGGATGGTATTTCTTCTATCTCTTCTTCTTCATCAATTGGGAAGTCGGCGAGGAAGTCTGCGATAACTTGTGACCGCTGAGCCGTACGTTTTTTTATATCGGACGCCGAACTGCTCAATTTGCTGATTCCATTTGGCGATTTCTGGGTCAATAAGTACCTTAGGCAACTTGAACGTCCCCATCTGAACGGTAAGAACCAAGGGGTTATTATGATTTCTTCCTTCTGGAGGGATCTCATCGGCGGAGACTCCGACACACGCCTTCATCCAATCTTGCAATGGTTCTTTCTTAGCGGCGACACTACAAATCTCATTTCCCATTCTATCTCGTTTATGAACTCGAGATAGAACATTATCATGAAATTCATCCCTGGTAATCTTTGAATGTACAATGGAAAAGCAGTCTAATTCCAACAAATCTCGCTCAACCTTTACCTCGTACACATTTGGAGTATGAGCTGGGATGGCTTGAATTGGCTGGACCATGATAGGAGGCGGTGGTGGCAATTCTAAGAATTCTTGAAATTTCCCCAAACAGATGAATCGATGAACTTCTTGCTGCACGCCGGTGCAGTTCTCAGTTGTATGGCCATGGAACTGATGGAATTGACAAAAGGAATTGGTATTGGTTGGCGGGGCCCTTGGGTTTCCTCTGTTGTAAGGATATCGAATGTCATCTCTGCAGTTTGAACTCTCAATTTGGCCAAATGCATCCGTGTAGGAGACATGTAACTTTGGTAGCGTAGCATCTTGAAAAGGTTGCTGGTTGCCTCTGCCGAATTTTCTATTATCTCCATTATATTTTCTTTCACCATTCCCATTTCGCCGATTATCTTTTCCTCCTCGTCCATAGTTACCTCCTCGATTATCTTGCTTATCACGCCCATCATAGTTCTCTCGCTTCTGCGAATTCCAATGCTGCTCGGCGGTAACTTGCTGTTGTTGCTTTCCTACCTCAGGTACTACCATCGCCGAAGAGGGATTCTGTGTCACCTTTCGCTATTCTGCCTTCAGCCATTCTTTCTTGATTTCTTCTTGGTCTTCCGGCGAGAAACTATTGATCGAGTGAATTTGTTTTGCTCTTTCCTTCTTTAGGCGAAGCTCCTCTTCTCGGATTTCTTCATAATTTATCCATTCATCTTGTATTGCCCTCAAAGCCTGCATATCCTTCGGCATTTCCCAGAATAATTTTTGATACAATAGGTCTGACGTCTCCATACCGCTAAGAAATGACCTTATCTTCTCCTTTTCTGACACTTCTGATCCCACTTCACTACTTGCCTTCCTCCATCTTTGGATAAAGATTTTGTAAGTCTCTGAGGGCCTTCTCCTGATGTTGAATAGTCTTTCCACATCGGGCCGACTTCTGTTGTTCTGAATAAAAGCACGCAAGAATTTGCATTCTAATTTCTCAAAAAATTTAATTTTTCCTTCTTCGAGCCCATCAAACCAGGCTAAGGCTTCATCTTTGAGCGTAGCAGGAAATGCCATACACATTATGGGATCTGATCCTACCCAAACCGCCATATCTCACTTATAAGCTCTTGAATGTTGTGAAGGGTCTCCAGTTCCATCATAGGTGGATGTGAATTTAGGCGTAGAATATTTGGGGGACACGTACCCATATGTAATACAATCATGAAAGGGTGTTTTTTGCGCCTCTGACAGTGCAACTTTGTATTTCGACTCCTTTGAAGATCCGCTCAAAGCTTCCACTTTATGCTTTAGTCGGCGAAGGTCTTTCTTCATCTATTTATCTACTTTATGTCGCCGCTTAGAGCTGCTATAGTCTTCGCTATCTCTTCTAGACACATTCACCCTTCTGCCCCTTTCGTCATATTTCGCCGATGAATCTGAGACCTCTGCTGTGCTGGTTCCACTTTTTTCAACTCGGCGAGTTGTATGCGAATGGGACTCATAGCGAGTCGAATGCGCATGGGACTCATGGCGAGTTGAATGCGAATGGGATGCATGACCTCTATTTTGCGCCGTCATCAATTCTCTATGGCTCTGAAGTACCGTCTTCATCTGCAATTGCATTTGTCTCTCCATCTGACTCGCTTGCCTGTTATTGGCCTCAAGAATTTGCATCAGCAAAGCTTCAGTAGTATTTGCGGATCCAGTGTTATCTGCTATCACAACTGGGCGAGTTACAGTAGCTCCAGGTACTATCGCCGCACCATTTCTACTTGCCGCCTGTGGAGCTTCTGCCACCACTGCTGGAGTTTCTTATGCCATATGTAATGCTTCGCCGACATCTTGCACCAACTGCTGCTGAACATTAGCTGCCACTGTGCCTCCTGCAATAGCATTTTGAGTTGCTCCCCCAGCATTTGATGTCTCGCCTATGGTTCCCAGAGTGAATCTTCCACCGCCGACTTGCTCGCCGCAAGCATTTGCTTCTACTTCACTACTGATCCTTCGTAGCAATGGATTAGGCTCAGGTGACCTTTCTGCATTCTCAAAGCGGGTAATGTCCTCCATGTAAATCTCTTCCTGACGTGCTACTCGCTGGACAGGTGATCGCCGAGATGAGCTTGCCAAATGAGGTTCCACTAGACCAGCTGGTTCTATTGCCCTGCTTCTAGTGTTGTGACCACTGGGGAATGTCGCTGGTGTAGGAGGGATAGGATGCCGAGGAGGCCTACCCGCCGGGGCTTTATCGCTTCTTCCTCTAGGACCCATTCGCCGAAGGTCTGTAAAAGAAAACAATCACACTTCCTGACAGTATTGCTCTGTTAGTACTGTGGGTAAATGCCAAATAAGTTAGTTGGGTTACTTTTCAGAATGTTAATGAATGAAAGACAAAAAAAACAGCTTTAAATCACATGATGGGCAGATGATGACCTAATCATGACAAGAATTGCAAAAACATCATATGAGATTGTGATTTTCAAATCAAAATGATAGTACGACAACGATTTTAAGGAAAAATTCTGAAAAGGTTTTAGAATGCCATTTCCTTTATGAACATGAAGTTCATACTAACTCGCCGGAAAAGATACTCTTTTTACCGGAAATATATATATATATCTATATTTGTACTCTCCGAGGAAAACCTATACCAAAAATAACATTTTTCTATCCACATAACTAATTTCTCTGTTGTTCATGTGATAAAAGTGAAATATGTGATAGAATCATCGAAACAGACCGGCTAACTCTTGTCTATAACAAGAACAATGTCTAACACAGCATGATTTCCAAAAATAGCGAAAAATGTATGCTGAAAATCAAGATCTATCGCCACCACATACTAGAAATACCCTAGTTTTCCTAATCTTAGCAATATTTCTACAGGAGAACATTATGACAAACCGCATGGTATACTATATATGGCAAAACAAGAGAAGAATCATGAAGAAAATTCTACACAGCGAGACTAACTTTTCTAAATAGCAAGATAAAGTGACTGAAACTTTAACGGTGAGCTCTAAGACTTGTAAATCATACCATATATGGAAACAAAAGAACATATGATAACATCACAAAACTTACTAAAAATCAAGGAAAACACAAGTTCAAAACCTCTTATAGCGCAAAATGTAACTGTATAAAACCCCAATGGTTAGATCTTATACAATACACCCAAATATCATACAACAACATACACACAATCATTCCTAGTCATACACCTAACAGATAACATGAATAATATTAAAGATAGGAGAGTTAGAGATACTTGACAAGATGTTTTAATTGGTTCGCCCTCATAAGTGAGGACTACATCCAAGGATTATCACTAGTATAAGCATGATTACAATTCTCAATTACCTTACCAATCTTCTAAGTATATCTCTCAATAAGAACCCTAATTTCAGTCTTGGGCTATAGAGAGCAAGTATGATACTTTCCCTCTCCCTAGACCAATCCGAAATGTGTCCAACCTCTTTCTCAGTAGGTTCACTCGCTATTTATAAACCTTTTACATAGTGGGATACAGCTAATACAAACAACCAGGACTGACACAATTTTGTCTTGACTCGCCGACACTTCATCTCGGCGACCTATACCTTGTTCCATAGACGATAAAATCTTTAGTAGATAAGAACGATGACGCATCCTCCACTGAGTCAAATAGTCAACCTGACAATATATCCGTTCTGACTTCTCTTAAATGCCCACCTACTTCTCAACTACCAATTGGTGACGTGTTTCCTCTCGCTTACTAATCTCGCCCTATACTTCTTTTGTGCTCGCCGTACTATGTTCATATGTCGCTAATGTCACTTACTCGTTGATTTCCTACATCTCGGCCATACCCTCTGGCATGTCTTCTCTTCTCAGATGCTTTATATCGCCGAGGTATTTTCTACCCTTACAGACCCTTCACAACATTCAAGAGCTTATAAGCGAGATATGTCGGCTTGGGTAGGATCAGATCCCATAATGTGTATGGCATTTCCCGCTACACTTAAAGATGAAGCCTTAGCTTGGTTTGATGGGCTTGAAGAAGGGAAAATTAAATCTTTTGAGAAATTAGAATGCAAATTCTTGCGTGCCTTTATCCAGAACAACAGAAGTCGGCCTGGCCTGGAAAGACTATTCAACATCAAGAGAAGGCCCTTGGAGACTTACAAAAAATTTATCCAAAGGTGGAGGAAGGCAAGTAGTGAAGTGGGATCAGAAGTGTCAGAAAAGGAGAAGATAAGGTCATTTCTTAGCGGTATGGAGACGTCAGACCTGTTGTATCAAAAATTATTCTGGGAAATGCCGAAGGATATGTAGACTTTGAGGGAAATACAAGATGAATGGATAAATTATGAAGAAATCCGAGAAGAGGAGCTTCGCTTAAAGAAGGAAAGAGCAAAACAAATTCACTCGATCAATAGTTTCTCGCCGGAAGACCAGGAAGAAATTAAAAAAGAATGGTTGAAGGCAGAACATCGAAAGTTGACGCAGAATCCCTCTTCGGCGATGGTAGTACCTGAGGTAGGAAAGCAACAACAGCAAGTTACCGCCGAGCAGCATTGGAATTCGCAGAAGCGAGAGAACTATGATGGGCGTGATAAGCAAGACAATCGAGGAGGAAACTATGGACGAGGAGGAAGAGATAATCGGCGAAATGGGAATGGTGAGAGAAGATACAATGGAGAAAATAGAAAATTTGGCAGAGGCAACCAGCAACCTTTCCAAGAGGCTACTCTACCAAAGTTGCGTGTCTCCTACATGGATGCAATTGGCCAAATTGAGAGTTCAAATTGCAGGGATGACATCCGTTATCCTTACAACAGAGGAAACCCAAGGGCCCCGCCAACCAATAGCAATTTCTTTTGTCAATTCCATCAGTTCCATGGCCATACAACTGAGAACTGCACCGACGTGCAGCAAGAAGTTCATCGATTCATCCGCTTGGGAAAACTTCAAGAATTCTTAGAATTGCCACCACCACTTCCTATCATGGTCCAGCCAATTCAAGCCATTCCAGCTCATACTCCAAATGTTACGAGGTAAAGGTTGAGCGAGATTTGTTGGAATTAGACTGCTTTTCCATTATACATTCAAAGATTACCAGGGATGAATTTCGTGATAATGTTTTATCTCGTATTCATAAGCGAGATAGAATGGGAAATGAGATTTGTAGTGTCGCCGCTAAGAAAGAACCCTTGCAAGAATGGATGAAGGCATGTGTCGGATTCTCCGCCGAAGAGATCCCTCCAGAAGGAAGAAATCATAACAACCCCTTGGTTCTTACCGTTCAGATGGGGAAGTTCAAGTTGCCTAAGGTACTTATTGACCCAGGAAGCTCAGTGGACATCCTCTTTAACACTGCTTTCGGGGCAAAGAGGGCAAAGGATGACGAAATCCCCCCGCCGACATTTTCCTCCTATAACATTTATGGATTTAATGGCATTGCTTCTAAACCCAAGGGCGAAATTGAATTTAAAATCATGATATGCAAAGAATATTTCTTGAAAACTACTCTTTGCATTGTGGATGTTGACTCGCCGTATGCAGCCATCCTTGGAAGACTGTGGCTCCACAGCTTAAAAGGGGTACCCTCCACTTATCATCAGCGCCTAAGGTTCCCCACGCCAATAGGATTCGCCGAATATGTCGGAGATTTAGCAGTAGCAAAAGCTTGCAATTCGGCGGATATACAAATGCGAGAAAATCGAAAAGTAAAGATTGCAGAGAAAAAGAAGCTCGACAAGGAAGCAGTCAAGGAGCAGGAGATTCTAGACTTCATCGCCAACCCATCCACATATGTGCATTCAGGGAACTCAGTAGAGGACTCGGCGAAGTTTGAAGGGAAGACCTTATAGCAATTAAAGGAACCATCGCCGATAGGAAAACCAGAGTTACATTTTACGGCGGTGGAACCCACTAAAGACGTAAATATCGGCGATGCTAGTGATACAAAGATGGTAAAGATTGGTACTCTGTTAAACGAAGACGAGTTGGCGGAGCTGCAAGCGCTACTCAAATAATATGTTGATGTCTTTGCCTGGGGCATGAATGAAATGCCAGGCATTGATCCGGCGATATCATGTCACAAATTGGACATTGATCCAAAAGTCAGGCCTTTCAAGCAAAGGATAAGAAAATTGGCTCCAGCCTATAAAGAGGCAGTGGAGGCGGAGATTAATAAATTGAGGGCGTCTGGTATCATAAGACCAGTGCAATATCCTCAGTGGATCGCTAACATGGTGGTAGTACCTAAGAAGAACAAGGGAGTGAGAATCTGTATCGACTTCAGCGACCTCAATAGAGCATGTCCAAAGAATAGTTTTCCGCTGCCAAGTATCGACCAAACTGTAGATGCTACATCAGGTCATGAGTTGATATCATTTATGGATGGTTATTCGGGATATAACCAGATACCTTTGACGGAGGAAGATCAGAAGCACACATCTTTCTTTTCCACTAAAGGATTATTTTGTTACACTCGAATGCCCTTTGGGTTGAAGAATGCCGGCGCTACTTACCAAGAAATGGCACAGAAGATGTTTGAAATATGGATAGGGAAGACGATGGAAGTATACGTCGACGACATGCTTATTAAGAGCAAAAAGAAGCAAACTCATGTGGAAGACCTCAGAGAAATATTTAACCATATGCGTGTTACTAAGTTAAAAATCAATCCGGCAAAATGCGTTTTTGGTGTAACTTCAGGAAAGTTCTTGGGATATGTTGTCACGAAGAAGGGAGTGGAAGCTGATCAAGCCAAGATTAAAGAAATTATAGAGATGCCCTCGCCGGTAACAGTAAAAGACGTTATGCGACTCAATGGGACTTTGGCGTCTCTTAACAGATTCATCTCAAGGTTTTCCGACAAATGCAAATTATTTTTCCAGACATTGAAAAAATGAGAAAAGTTCAACTGGACTGAGGCACATGAGGCTGCTTTTCAAGGTGTCAAAAGGTATCTCGCCACTCTTCTAGCGATTCAACCACCTGAGCACGGCGAAGAGCTTAGGGTATATCTCGCTGCAACACCTTTCGCCATAAGTGCAGTACTTGTAAGAACCAAAGGCGGAGAAACGCCTATATATTATATCAGCAGAACACTGCAAGGGGCAGAAAAAAATTATACTAAGATAGAGCAGTTGATCTTGGCGCTGGTTTTTGCATCTCAGCGACTACGTCCATACTTTCACGCTCATCCCATTGTGGTCCTCACCAAAACCCCAATAGAATCTATCCTGCACAGTTCTCAAAGAGTGGGGCGAATCGCCAAATTGAATCAGCAAATCGAGCAGTTCGGCGTCCAATATGAAATACGTACGGCTCAGCGGTCACAAGTTATCGTAGACTTTCTCGCCGACTTCCCAATTGATGAAGAAGAAGAGATAGAAGAAATTCCATCCTCCCTGGATGAGTGAGAGCATGAAGTGTCAGATCTATTGAATTGCAGTCCTGATGGATGGGAGGCCTATGTAGATGGTTCATCAAATAAAGAAGGAAATGGAATAGGAATTGTCCTCATCTCGCCAAAAGGAGCAAGGATAGTACACTCGCTAAGGCTAGAATTCCCGGCGACTAATAATGAGGCAGAATATGAAGCGGTTATTCACGCCATGCGAATACTCATTGAAATGAGTATCAGCAATGTCAGATTGACAAGCGACTCTCAGCTAGTGATTCGACAAATATCTGGACGATACCAGACAGCGGACCCGTCTATGCAGAAGTACCTAAAACTTGCGAGGGAGTATGCCGAAAGAATCACAGGTATCAAGTTTCGCCACATCTGCAGAAAAGATAACAGGCACGCCGATGCATTGGCATTCATCTCCTCAATGATGACAAATCCAGATGTCCCTTCAATAGCTATTGAAAGAGTGACGCAATCATCGGTAGCAGCACGAGAGCAAAGAGAAGTGTTAACAACAAGCACTGAAGAATCAGCAGAGACAGACTGGAGAACGCCGATACGGTATTATTTGGATCGTCTAACGTTACCAGGAAAGAAAATCCTATCACACCAAGTTATAAGCCGATCGGCGAACTATGAGCTTCGAGATGGAATTCTATATCACCGGTAATTCTCTGGACCATTGGTGCGTTGTGTATCGAGAGAGGAAGGCAATAAATTATTGAAAGAAATCCACGGAGGAGACTGAGCGAATCACAGTGGTCAAAGAGCCCTAGCATTAAAGGTCAGAATGCAAGGATATTATTAGCCTTGGATGAACAAAGATGCAAAGGAATATGCTCAGCGATGCAAACCATGCCAGTTGTATGGAAGAAGAATCAAGGCGCCGACAACATCTTTAAATTCAGTGCTTAGCCCTTGGCCTTTCGCCAAGTGGGGCATTGATATCATTGGACCGCTAACTACAGGCTCTGGGCAACGGAAATACATTATCGTGGCGACAGATTATTTCACCAAGTGGTGCGAAGCTAAAACTATCAGGAAGAAGACAGGACAAGAAGTATTCACATTCATCTGGGAGAACATATTCTGTAGATTCGGCGTACCGGCGGAGATATGTACCGACAATGGAAAAGAGCTGGTCGGCGACAACATAAGAAAGTTACTCGCTAACTATAGTGTCAAGCTGGGAAAATCAACTCCCATGTACCGTCAGAGTAATGGACAGGCAGAAGCCACCAATAAGACTATTGGAATGGGACTGAAGAAAAGGCTGGAGAAGCATAAAAAAGCATGGTGTGAGCATTTACACAATGTTTTGTGGTCTTACAGGACTACGGTCCGAGAAGCAACTGGAGCATCTCCTTTCCTACTCACTTTTGGTGCTGAAGCAGTACTCCTATCTGAAGTAATCCTACCAACTACAAAGCATGAGGCATGGGAGAAGA
>JAJJMA010342741.1:0-14820 GCA_023529015.1 Papaver nudicaule
CATGGTTTCTCTTTTAGCCAATACCATGCCTAGAACAAAAATCTAAGTAACTGTTTCAGTGGCCAAGTAAATTAATGAAACGATCCATAGAAATATTTGTAGCTTAATTACCCCATGGCAAGGACAGTAAGACTCCAGGCGATAATGGCAACTGATGCTGCAGCTGGCAAGCTTTCAGAACTCCATGACCGAATGTGGCTGATCCCAGCAAGAGCTGACCCGGCACCGACCACTGATGCAATCAATGCGAATGTAACAAAGAATCCAGTAGCAGCGTTTCCAATTGGGAAGGATATGGGTGAAAAATTTGCCGGTAGTTGTAAATTTGAATCTGCACATTTTATTCATCAACATTCACTAGTTAGTACTTTAAGCACTCGTTATCAACTTCTACGAGGACCTAAACACTGAACTGGCTAATTGGTTTACGCCCAATCAATATTAGCTCTACTTTTATAGGCGTATTTGTTACTTACCAATAATGAATCCATAATTGATTGCATAGTTTAGAGCCCACCCTCCAATGGCTGCTACTATAACATACATGCAAAAGTTAAGGAACAAGAGTCCAGTTGCTACTGGTTTTAATTGCTGGTTAGCCATTACTAATATCCTCTAAAAACTCAGCAAGGATACTTGAAGCCAAAAAAATGAAGAAGATTTATGGAGGAAGAAGAAGTTATGAGGAGGAAATGGGTGTCTTTGCGCAGCGTTCTTATACTTTCACACCATGGGCATTGATTGAACTAAGTGAATATTTTAAAGAAGGATGTGGTTAAATTCTTTGCTTCCATGAGGATGACAAGGTGAAGCGTCCAAAAAGTTGTTTCTAAGGTTGTAAAGGGGATAGATAGATTCTTAATTCAAACTCAAGCAATGCGAAAGATAAAAGGAGAGTAAATATATTGTAGGCTTTCTTCTAACTTCCATCTCAGGGATACATCGGATATGCACATAGTAATTTAGTTTATAATTAACTTACTTTGTGCACATCAGTAGTAATTTTATTTTAACCGTACATTTTCGAAAATTCATAAATACTGTAACTAGCAAATAGAAAAGAATGTGCAAACTTGGGAAACGGATAAAACATGAATTTAGAAACAAACAGTTTCAACTGTTCAAGTGATCAACTGTCCATGATAACTCCGAATATAGGCAGTTCATAGAGTTAAACACATTTATAAACTCTTAAATGATATTACTACTAGTTTACATATGCTGATTATTGGTTATAAACTTCGCAAATCTCTGTTCTTCCAGTACTCGGACTCGTTAATGAGTGGATAAAGATCAGCAGCAGATGTTGAAGATTCCGAGCATGGGGCATCCTTCGAAATACTCTGTGTTTGGCTATAACGTATCGTGCTTTCGTCACAGTTCTGTTCATGATAATCTCTAACAGCTTTGAATTTCAGATCATTGCTAGATTCACTAATTGGATTCAAGACGAATTCTCCAATCGGAATTCGACCTTCGAGCATGCCGACCACTGAAGACATTTTAGGCCTCACTGTGGGAGATGTGTTAGTGCACATGAGACCTATATTAATCATCCGTAGAACCTCTTCCTCCTCGAATTTGGACTCCAACTTTGGGTCAACCAACTCCATCAAATTTCCATTCTTTTGAAGAACTAGAGCCTGAGTGGAAGAACATTCCGATAAAGATGGTTACTTACAGGATTATACCTTTGAGAAATCAAATCAAATTAATCTGCTAAGCAAATAACAAAACTTTAAGGATTTTCTTACCCGATCAAGAAGATAGACACACTCTTCTTTTGTCCGGTAACTTATATTGCTCTTCCCACTTACAATTTCTAGTGCGACAACTCCAAAACTGTAAACGTCTGCTTTATCTGTCAAATGGCCTCTCAATGCGTACTCTGGTGCCAT
This sequence comes from Papaver nudicaule, assembly GCA_023529015.1. Taxonomy (NCBI): domain Eukaryota; kingdom Viridiplantae; phylum Streptophyta; class Magnoliopsida; order Ranunculales; family Papaveraceae; genus Papaver; species Papaver nudicaule. The sequence goes on from JAJJMA010342741.1 coordinate 1,899, forward strand.
GTAACCACTGAAAAGTACAGATTATGTATAAATGTTTAACTAGTATAAAACATGCTGAATTTACAGTGCTTAGCAATAAAAAATTAAATGAAGAAAATTTGCATACTTACCGAGTACCTGCAATTCGAGTGCTGATATGGGTGTCATCTTCCTCGTCAAGTTTTGCCAAACCAAAGTCAGAAATCTTTGGGTTAAGATCCTTATCAAGAAGCACGTTTGTACTCTTGATGTCTCTGTGAACAATCTTCAGCCTTGATTCTTCGTGCAAAAAAGCTAGGCCTCTGGCTATACCTACACAAATCTTCTGCCTTGTTGGCCAATCAAGCTTCAATCGGACCTCTTCTTCACCTATATTATGCAATCAACCAAAAACGCATTGTCATTAATATTATATTCAGGTAGGGTAGAAGACATTAGGGAACACAATGTGTCAAACTCACCAAACAATGCACGGGCAAGGCAGTTGTTTTCCAAGTACTCATAAATAAGAAGCAACTGATTTCCCTCAATACAACATCCATAAAGCTTTGCAAGGTTAGGGTGTTGTAGGCCAGAAATCATTCCTATCTCGTTCACAAATTCCCGATTTCCTTGCTTAGATTTGGAAGATAGTTGTTTGACAGCAATTATAGTGCCATCTAACAGATAGCCCTGCATTCGTAAATGAAAGTAGTTATGTGACCCTCTTATTAGCCATCAACATAAATACAAAAATGGTAGCTAGATGATGAAAACCAATGCTCTTGATGTAAATACCTTATAAACAGGTCCAAAACCACCTTCACCAATCTTGTTTTCTGCAGCAAAGTTTTTCGTTGCAGCTTTTATTTGCCTCAGCGTGAAGGAACTAGTGTTTAGGTCCAAGCCTCTTAGTTCTATCAAAAATATATTAATACAGGAAATAAATTTCATCGTTAAGCGTCTTGAGGAATTAAAGAGAAGATACAACAACAAATGATACCAAATAAAGTCATGACTTAGGTACATGATCAGTTAAAATGTAGATTTCCTTTAATGTTAGGCTTTCTTTAGTGTTTGGCATGAACTTTGGATAACTAAGGTGCTTTGATTTAGAGTTACCTTTATTCATCGCATTTTTTCTCCCCAAATAACCCTTCCACCAGAGAGCACCCAGAATAATGACTAGACATAATACAGAGACGACAATTCCCGCCACAACACCTACAGATATTTTGTTTCCACCACTGCTTGATCCAGGAGGTACGAATGCTAAAAATAAGACACATCATTAGATATAGATGCAAATCATTTGGTTTGCTAGTTCTCACATACTCGAACATGCAACAAATGTGCAGATATGAGCTTGTTTGTATGGCGAATGTAAGAAAGCGTGTGCATAGATAAAACAAAGCGTACTATATACCAGAATTCAGTACAGAAATAGCTGAAACAAGAGGACCGTAGATTCCTTCTCTAGGGATCCTTTGTGAGCCTTTTCCAGCCCAGTAAAACCGAATTTCCAATGTATTACTAGTAACAGACTCATTGAAGGGTTTAATGACTGCCTTACGAGCACCACCCGCTGCTTTCACAATATCAAAATCCTTCAACTTAAGCTTTCCCTGTAATGGCTATCAAGTTAAATAAAAATTTTCTTATGTTATACCAAGGTAAAAAAAACTTTTATGATGGTATTAGCTACCTGAATGTAGACATCAAATACACGCCTCCCAAGACTGTCTTGTGATTTATCATTTGTGAATTCTATCTCAGCAAAGTGGAGATTCACAGTATAATTCCCATTAATCAAACAAAACCCATAATAAGTTAGAGTTGAAGGAGATTTGCGCGCTGTCATGTATAATTCTGAATTGGCCATGGAAAGTGGTGACGCTTTTGAAATGTCAGCTACTATATGACTGTCACTATCGTCATCATTGTCCATGAAATCCCCAGTGCTACTAAATGCCCAATTATTAGTGCCTTGGTGGTTAAAGTTTGAAGGGCCGTCTGAACTCTGGTCACTATCGTATTTACCACTATTGCTTCCATTCGAAGAATAGAATTCTCCACCACAATTGATATTGAACCAATAACGATCTAGAAAAGCGTATACAAATACTAGATGTTAACATAACTCCAGATTAGAGTTTTGTGAAACAGTGAGGAGAAAACATCTTATGTTTTCAAGAGATTACCAGGTTTATCACAAACAAAGCTCTTCAAGCATTTTGGTACGCCAGTCCTTCATCCATGCACGCAACATTTGAGTGTTAAGATGGCAAGATCGTTTTTTGTCTATTGTTATGCAGCACTACAAGCAAACATCTCTTAAGCTGATAATGCAAATTTTTCGAAAAGAATGAATGAAAACTTACAAGTTGTTCTTCATTGGAGAGTTTCCAAATAAATTTCTGTCCAGTAAAATTTAAATTATGAAATTCTTAACAAGGTATATTCTATTAAATAATCAAAGCAAAGTGTGAAATGTACAAGTTGGGTGGTTGGAATTTTTCTTACATAGTGTTGTTCAGTTGACAATCCCACGAGTTCTCCAATGTCAAATTGTTGTATGAAAGATCACTATACGCGAATAGTGAAATATAAATAAGGGTTGTAAAACATTTCGTACGTATTTGCTAATCCTTAGCACACGAAACCTTGTTCAACATCATTGGAATTCATAGTTTCAGTGTTAATTGTTAAGCACTAGTGCAGAACTAAGTCATACACATTAAGAACACGTTCTTGTGACCTATCGCCCAAAGGACAATAATTCTAAATGTTGGGACAATTATCTTGGTTCATACATTTTATACAATACATAAGCAACCAGTCTCACCATCGGCACAATATATGTATCTGGTGTTAACATCAGAATGTAAACATATGTAATGGTCGTCAAGATGAACTCTAATGATTAAGGATTAAACAAATGAAACTTACATAGCTTTTACTTTTCCAAGCATCCAACTCGGTAAAGGCCCAGTCAGCAAATTTCCAGTCAAGTACCTAAATCAAAGTCAATTCATTTGCATGCACATTTTACAAAAATTGTGAGAAGAATTAAGTATCTAATAAAATCTCTTACAAGAATTTAACTTTTGAAGGATTGATAAAGGGGGTCGGAATTTCTCCTGAAAATTTGTTGAAGCTGAGATCTCTGCAGCACAATAATAAAAGAGTGGTAAAAGAAAACATTAACGAAAGAGTAATATAGGAAAAGTAAAGAAAAGATAAGTGAACTCACAAGGTCTTCAGGCTTTTCATACTGCCAAAATAGGTGGGTAATGGTCCGTTAATATTGCAACTCCTTAGAATACTAAACACAACCAGATATAAAAATTAACTTTTGATTAAAAGATATATAAGTAACAGATTTATATTTAAGTGATAAATGGAATATCCAACTCACAGTGTCTTCAGGCTTTTCAAGTTATTAAGTGGTGGCAATGGGCCATCTTTACCGTTTAAGTCACTAATCTTCCTGCATTAAGACGTTGGGTAAGACATTTGAAACAACTTCCACGGTAATGGTGCTAGTTGCTAGTCTAGATTAATCTACGAAATTTATTCAAAGTTCATTCCAGAACATTTCCATTCTACTTGGGTGCTCCAGAAATGATGTCGCTTACTTAAATAGTTGGAATGGTGTTATTGAGTCCAAAGCTCACAGAGATTGCATGTCGTGAAAGTACGTGCATAATAGGTAGCACAACATTTGATCCATGAACTACTTTATCAAGAAAGAAAATGCAGGACAACATTTAGAAAAAATAAAACTTTGATTAAATAACTAACAAGGTTACTAAATTCCCCAAGGCAGAGATGTCAGGTGGTATTGGCCCTTCCAAACCGCTTGCTTGAATCTCTCTGAAAACATTAAAGAAATTAGAGGTGATAAAGGAATGAAGAGAAGTATAGTGAATCATAAACTCGAGAGGTGGAAAATCTCACAGTTTTATAAGGTTGGGCCAATTCTTTATGAAGCTAGGTATCCTTCCGGTAAGCTGATTGTCACTTATTCGGCTGCATCACAATTCTAAATACATTATATACTCTGCAAATGTTGCTCAATCAATTAAACTAAGAAACATCATAGTTAAGAATCTTACAAGTCTGTCAGGCTGGTTAGCTTAGAGTACGTTTGTGGCACTTCTCCAGTAAAATTGTTCGAGGTAAGCAGCCTACAAGTACAAAAGAGCAATTAACCAGTTTCATTAGTAATCAACACAAATTCTACTCGACTCATTGTAAAATTTCAAAAAGTGAAAAACAAAAATCAACAAGCACTAAAAACTTACATCCTGATTATGCCTACGATATCTCCAAGCTTTCGAGGAAGAGGTCCTGAGAACTGATTGTAGTCCAAAACTCTAGAAACAAACATTAATTTTGAAACAGCAAACAATACATAAGCATTGAATTGAAAAGAAATGATCAACAAGAGAACTTACAAATCTTTTAGAGTAGTGATATTTCCTAGCTCTTCCGGGACTGGGCCGGATAATCGATTCCCAAGGAGAGAACTGCATTTAATTTGTTTCACTCTCTATGAGTATTAATGCTAAAAAGGACATTAATGCTAAATGTCCAAGACATATAGTTGGTATCCAACATTTCCAACATTAAGGGATGGTACCCAGACCTGCCGTTGACCGTCAGATATTCCGCTTGACCAGATTATTTTTCATTTTCGATTTTATAATTCCTTTTCCATTATCAATGATTTTGACCCTGACGCATTTACCCCTGACAGATCTCATTTTAGAAAAAGAAAACGAGCTACTCCTTCCCCTTCAGCAAATTAAATTTCATTGAACTTCTCCCCAAATTAAAAATTAAGGTTTTAATTCTACTGTGCTTGTGTCAGTCTTGAATTGATTCATCACCAAAATCAACAGTATCAACTCAAGTCTTTAGCTGAAATTTGTAACTCAAACTCTTACCAACGGTATCAACTCAAGTTTACAACGAACAAGTGTAGTCTTTGCCGTCGATATGAATGTTTTAGAGTACTGGTACCATTGTGAAATTTGGGTTCTCATTAGAACTCGGATTTGCAGGTGAAAAAGATATGAAGGAGTTCAATACAACAAGGGAAAACACACTCTCCACAGCAAAGATACTGCAAATCAACTGTTTGTGAAAAGGCCTAAAAGAAAAGTGAGGGATTTTTCAAGTTTTAGTTTAATTTGTTAGAAAAGAAATTGATGGAAAATGAAAATGTGTAGGAAACAAACAATCAAACTTGCAGGTGCAAAGGAGAAGGAAGAAGATTAAGAATGGTGTTGGTGAAATTGGGGATGGGTTTTAAATGGATTTCATTCGATTGATTGTGCTAAATCCATTTTATGTTTCATGTTCTCACTGGATACATTAATGGTGTTGCAAAAGCAATTAGTAATTTCTGAGTAGTAAACAATGCGAAATTGATGGGTACAATAGTAAAATCCAAAAATTTATTATCTGGTCAAACACTGTCTCTAGCGGTCAACGGTAGGTCTGGGTATCATCCCTTAATATAAATGTTGGGTACTAAACGGTATCAAGCTTAAATAGCCTCGCGTTATTAGGCCTTAAACATAACAACATCTTATTTGAAAATTTCATTAAGGGCCGGGGAATAAGATGGAGATATATTCTTACATGTTCTCCAGTTTCATAGAACCCCATACTTTCGGGATTGAACCGTTGAGGTAGTTACGATCAAGGTTACTGACGAAGTAAAAAGAAAAATTTACGTTGTAAATATCAGTTAAGAAATTAGAAAGCCTAGTACAGTGCTGCCAAAGCTATCAGTCTTACAGTAGTTGGAGGTAAGGAAGCTTGACAAGCTCTGGAGGTAACATGCCGGGTAAGCTTTGTCCTTTAAGCATTCTACACAAGTCCATCACCAAAACTAAAGCATTTTTCAATTCAGTTAGTGAAAACAAGAGGTAGATAAGCTTAATATACACTGTATTCAATTTTACGGAATCTTAAAGCACAATTGTAACATATCCAACAAGTTTAATCTGACTGAAATAGTTAGTGAAGATCAGGGCCGTTCCTGAGATATTTTTGCCCCAAAGCGAACAACATTTTTATGCCGCGAAACGTAACAACACTTTTATGCGCATACTTTTTTAGCACCTAGGCAGGGAATTGCAAACTACTTACTGGACATGTATATAGAGTTGCAAAGACGCAACTATTTCCAACACACAAATCTTGAATAAGTCCTGACCTTTTTTTTTTTTCTAAGGATAATCTCAAATGCAAAATAATTTTTTTGATGCCCTGAACTTTGATGCCCCGAAGTGGGGCTTGTCCTGCTTTCCCCTCAGGACCGGTCCTGGTGAAGATCACACCATATCATGGACTCAAAATTTTATCTCTACTGGAGTATACTTTGTAGGGCTGTGTTGCCAGAGAGTAGGAAGCAGGTAAAATAAACGGAGGCAGAAAATGCGTGCTGTGGGGAGGCAATTTTTTTTTTTAGGGAAGCCGGCAAAAGGCACCTACCCTTGCCTTACTTAAGTCACAAAAAATTAAGTCACCCTAGTTCTATTCTTTGTAGTGAACAAACTTACAGTCCAGTAACATGGCAGACGGTGTTGCCAGTGCAATTACAGGTGACACCAGTAGCATTAGTATTACATGGATCCGATTTTGTGAAGTCCCAGTCTTGCTTTCTTAATGTCTTTGCAATTTCTGTTAGAGCCTCGACTGTACGTAGATGTAGAGATTCAATTAATTAGTGCTCATGTAACTGAAATATCGATTTTCAGACGAAAAGAAGTCATATGTGCATACCTTCGACATCCGGTAGCCGCTGCGAAAGAGCAAGATCAAAGAAACCGTATCCAATAATCAACAACACCACCGCAAAAACATAAAGACGATGAAGCTGACGGCGATGATATTTGACTGACGACGATCCTCCGATTACCTCCATCATGAGTTGGCTGGCGTCTATGCGAGCTTTCAATGATAGCAAGAAATGAGAATAGCTGAGCTTGAACTAATCAAGTAGTCATGCACAATGTTAGATGTGTATATATGCGCAGGTGTGGTTACAAATTGAGCAAGTCCAGTCTTTGAATGGTACACCTTTTCTCTCTTGATTACCCCTGACATAATGAATTGTGTGGTACCGAGCTACCTATGATATATGTTACTGTTCTTTTCAATTATTAGGCTAAGTCTAATGGGGATTCAACTTCCCTTAAAAAAACGCATGCCACATCAGCAAAGTAGAAACCTAAGTCTAATGGGAATTCTACTTGGGCGCTCAATAATTGAGCGCGAAAAGGAATATTCGCATCAACGCTATATCATTGAGCGTGAGTTCACTTTTTGGGCGCTACATAATAAAGCGCCGGATAATTTCAGCCATCAGATCTGGAACATATGTTATTAGCCATCAGATCTAGTGAGAATATTCGGTTGGGCGCTTTATTATTCAGCGCGGATACACTTTTTTGGCGCTACATCATTGAGCGCCTAAGTAGCATTTCAACTTCTACTTCCCTTAAATAAGGGAAGTAGAAGTTGAAGTGGGGAGAAACTGGGGTTTAGGCCACGCTTTTAAGGGAAGTTGAATCCCCATTAGACTTAGCCTTAAAGGCGGCTCCTTTCACATCAAGTCAAAAACAGAAAAGAAGAACTGTGATTTTGGACACCTTCACTTAACCGGGGTGTGCATTCATCCCGTTGTCATTTAACAGAAAAGAAGAGCATTTGTGTGCCTTTGACGTTAGGAAAAAAGTAAGGCAAAATAGAGAACTGTCTGGAGAAAGAGAAAGGAGGAATGCGCACCTCACCAGTTTAAAACGGAGTCTACTGCAGGACTTTCTAGACAAGGAGAGAGGGACGAGAGTCGTTGCATGGACCTATTAGAATTGAAGACAACGAGGTCTAGCTACCTTCTAAATAATACATGCAGAGGGCCATGGGCTCTAGAATTTAAGATATGAGAGGACATTTTTTACAAGGCAGCTACAGGAGGAGTACAGAGTACCAGATGACAAATACAGAGAAATAACACACAGTAGATAGGTTTGAACTTATCGTCATTCTTCTAGATAGGCATAGCCATCAGAGTCTTTGAAATTGCTCTTGAAAAAAAGATAGTAAGGCACAGTAAAAGACTGAATGATATCACTAATCATTACATCATCAGTCAATGTGTAGTCTTAAAGAAAATGTTTTGGTCGTATTCAGTGGGCGTCAGCAGCGGATGGGGATCTAAGGCCATGTCCTATGGTATCAGGATTTGGTATGTTGATTAGTTGTCTTTGATAGGTTTGAATGATGACATTGAACATAGAGGTAGTAGTTAAGAAAAACATGAAATCGTTGAAATGTTGTGGGTTTAGTTAATTTTGTGTATGGAATGTTGAATGAATGAATTGAATTGAAATTAGGATTGTTGTTTAAAAGGTGCAAAATGGGGACTTTTCTCCGTGCATATGCGAGAATGACTTGCAGGATTGAATTAGATACTTCGGAAGATGAAGTAGAAAGGGATATTATATTGTGGCATCAAATAGCTTATGAGGTTCGTATGCATGCGATCCGTCAACCGGTATCTAAGGTAGTTCAAAAACATAAGCAACTCGTTCGTAATAGAGTTTTGCATGATGCAATAATGATGAATGATTATTTTGACAAAGAAAGTACCTATACCGCGAGACAATTCAAACAACTTCTTGGTTTGCCTGTTTTAGTGGATGAAGAATGGATACAACGTCCGGATGCAACAAGACTCATGGGTCATTCTTCTCATATGAAATGGTTGCCGTGATGAAGGCACTGTGCAAAAGTACCGCGGCCGATAATCTTGATGATTATACTCGAATGGGAGCAACCACAATTTACAGGTATATTAATTAAACATTTTTGTGACTTGATTTGCCACACTTTTGGAGAAAGATACTTGCGCCAACCCACACCCAAAGATGTTAGGAGTCTTTTAGAGGACAACACGACAAGAGGGTTTCCCGGAATGCTTGGTAGTGTTGATTGTATGTAATGGTCGTGGAAGAATTACCTGGTTGCTTGGCAAGGATCTTATCGAGGTAAAGATAAGGAAAGTTCTTTGGTTTTAGAGGTGGTGGTATCCTTTTATTTATGGTTTCGGCATATTTTTTTAGAATATCGAGGTCCAATAAGGACTTGAATGTGTTGGGTCACTCACCACTCTTTGACATGCTTCTTCAAGGTTTAGCTCCACCGTGAAATTTTACCATCAGGGCACCACTATGACATGGGTATTACTTGGCTGATGGTATCTATCAAAAGTTGCAGACAATTGTACAAGTTTATCAAGTTATATTGAAGATTCCTAATCCTGTTAGGTTTAACAAGTATCAAATGGCAAAGAGGAAGGATGTTGAAAGGGCTTTTGAAGTTCTCTAATCGGTGTACAAGGTTGTTGGGTCTCCTTGTAGGTATTGGAAAGAAGGTGACATGAACTTGATAACGATATGTTGTGTCATCTTGCATATATAACATGATTGTTGAGCATACTCGTCGTGCCCCCGACTGGGGTGCGGTTTTTCCATGTGACGTACCGGAATACCATGGCCCTGCGGTACATTACAAGGATTTACTGGATCATGAAAGGTATCACATGTTACGAGTTGATCTTACCAAACACATTTCTTTGCGTCCTGATAGAGGAGAAGAGGAAATCTTAGTTGAGCTGAGCACTGAGGGGATAAATTTAGAGTATGTCCACCCTGTGCCGCGTTCTGATGCTTCGAAATCTGAAGATTCCTACGAGACTTCAGATTTAGATTCAGATGAAGCAGTTCTATAGGATGGTAGGAATGCTCCTGGGTTCAATTATTACGAAGCTATTGGGTTGAATGATTTGGGTCTTCCACATGGAAATACAGATTGGGTTACACATAGGAATGAGTACGTGGTTGCACAGGGGGATGTGGATGGGGTTGCACACAAAAATGAGGATGTGGATGTTGATGATGAACCTGGAGAAGCATATGAATCAGATTCAAATGGACCAGGATATGGCGATTCATCGACTGATTCCCAGTACTCTTCATATTCCTATGATGATACCTTTGACTTGAATGAAGATTAAAGACATTTAGTTTACATTAAATTAAAAAACTTAAATTACATTCCGCTCAGTAGATAATTATTGTATCGGTATAAAATCTGCTTAGAGACATTATACCTAACAACCAAGAGATTACCACATGTATTTACAGATTTGGAGAGTTATTCCAGCAATTAACATGATAGCGAGATAAGCAAAGAACAATATCGAGATGGACTAAAACATATTCGAAGACAGGATGAAGATTAAAGCATTTATCAAACAAAGCATTTCTCTGATTACAACTACATGGATGATGTGCTTAAAGACCTGAGGAGACGGATACCAACCTAATACCACTCAAACGTCCAAAGACTTATAAAAAAAATCCAACCCTTACAATGGAGATCGAGCTCGCCTTTTATAGGCCGAACTACGAATGGATTACAACTAATAAGACAAAATACGCAATCGTGGTGGTGTCAGAGGTTGTCGAGTAAGTCGGTTGCCTTCAGAATGTCTTCGAAGTATGACTGCTATTTGATGTTCCTCGGTGTCTTCGTGATGCTTATTTCTCCAAAGATGCTCTGTTTCTTGCTGTCTTTTAGATCTTCGACGTATTCCTTCCTTCGTTATATGTCTTTGACTCTTCTGAATTATTCAGTGCTTCGATCTTAGTCTTCCCCTTCGGTGCTTCTTCATTGTGAGGTTGACACATGTCTCGATAGTTTTGTGCCCCTATAGTTTGCCTCTTTTGTTTCCTATTATCGAAGATGCTCGGGAAGGAAATTTTTGCTTCGATATCAACTTTGTGACACGTGCCCTACCACCTACTTGAAGTGACGTTTCCGTGACACGTTCTGCATGTTCCTGAGATTTTAGCTACCTTTGGACCTTCCAACCTGCAGTGCCGGTTTCCCTCTTTACTATTTAAGTTTTATTTTCTCCCTCTAAAAAACTTTAGCCTTTTCGTATTTATCTTCCTTAGCTCCGACTTCCTTCTTCTTCCGAAAACTCCAAAAAATTTCCTTTGATCCAGAGCTTACCAAGCAAAATTCTTAGGTAACCCTTGCTTTATTTTGTCCATCAATATCTAAAGGTAGGTTTTTTTCCTGCTTTTGTCGTCTTTTTAGGTCTTCAATCCCTTCGCCGCTGCAACTTCTGGTTCCGGCCGTATTCCCGCTTTATTCCTTCTCGTTTTCTTTCCTTCTTTCTTATGGCTTCTCCTTCCAAAATCGAGGCTCTTATCTCCAAACTGAGGAATTTAGGTTTTAAGCCTGATTCTTTTGACATAAAGGCCGTTAACTCTCCCAACGGCCGGCTGACTCCAGAACTAGTTGAGGAATACCAGTGCGGCGGTAGGCTGTTAGTTACATCTCATCAGATTTTTGTTGGGCTGATTCCACCATTGTATCAACCCTCTAATCCCTTACTTCTTGAAATTCTTTGCTCCCTGCCAAGTCCTCGAGGGGTAATGCAGCTTACATGTAGCTCGATTTAACTGATTAATAAATGGATTTCAGGCTTCGAGGATAATTCCGAAGCTGGTTCAGTGGCGAAGTACCATTATACTGCTGCTAACTTTTTTATGCATTTCGAGCCTTTTCTGACTCTTGATAATGAAGCTGCTCCTTGGGGGGTTCGCTTCAGACCTGTGAAGGGGATAGAACATAATCCCTGGATTTCCTGATTATTCGGTTGTCGATGATTGGTACTCGGAACCTGTGTTGCTTACTGGTCCTATCCTTCGAGGCTGGAAGGATTCGGGCTATTTTTTTTTCTTCGAACAGACTTCGAGGAGGGCCATCAATTTTTCAACTCAACATCTTTTCAAGGTTCACTTTTCTAATGAGGAGAATGAGTTTTCTCGCAAGCTTTGCTGAAGAGGAAAGGTACTTCAGAAGATGTTTCAAGATATTTGAAGCGTGCCCGCACATGAGAGGGGACTATGGATCAGGTAACAAATACTAACTGATGTGTTATTTGTAGTATTAATACTTGCCTCTGTTTGTTTCCTGAGAAAGACGGATCTTTTCCTGTAGGGGAAAGCTATCATAATTAAACCTTTAAGTATACAGGACGCTTCGATGAGTTAACAATTTGGTGTTAAGAAGAGCCCTATCAAATCTCGTAAGGTTTCAAAGAAGGGTACTGATCTGAAACCATCCAAAGCGATTTCGGTTACCAAGGATAAGTTGATTATGAAACCCCTAGGGGATAGTTTAAAAGCGAGTCTCGAAGATAAGCTACCGATTTCAAAGGTTATGAATGTGCCGAAATCTGGCAATGTTTCCCAGAAGGTGGATTGGTAGGTTTGGAAACCTACAATAAATATACTGCAAGTGCACATTGTGTAACTAGTAGACAACGGCAAGTACAGGTCGAACCCACAGGGAGCGGTGGAAATTACCGTAGCTAATATTCCTAATTTGTTAAGCACGAATGATATTTTGGGATTTTGTAGAAAATAATAAAAATAAATAAAAACAAATACGAGAAAATAAATATGAAACAATGAGTAATGAAAATAACTAAGGTTAGGGATTTCACCACACCACATGTTTTGAACGATAACAAAATATAAAGATTCTAATAATTTCTAGCATGTCATTAAACCTTTGTACCCTAAGTCATACTTTCAACCCTAAGTCAGACTTTCATCGATTAAATTTGCAAAACTTACTTGTAAACATTAATCATGGATCATCAAATGATTTAACCCAAGTATAACCCATCAAATTGAATAACAAATAATGAAGAAAATCATATTAAACTATAAATACTTTGTTGAAACGGTGATGGAGTGAGTCACAATTGCATAGAAAATAATAGAACTTTATAAGACATCACCGATCGAACATGAGGTAATATATAGTTTCCTCACATCGCCTTAGTTGCAATGGATTTAGC
>JAJJMA010342771.1:0-19673 GCA_023529015.1 Papaver nudicaule
TTGATGTATGCGATAAGTTCCATTACATCATAATGCGGTGTGTCCGGCTACGTCATTGTTAGTATTCAAGTAGTGTATCTGTATTGACTTATGGTTCTTGTGAGTTGAATCTTGCTTAGCAGTAAATCCTAGGTTGACAAACAGATAAAGTGTTATTATTTAACATCTCATGTAATTATGTTTTTCTTATAAGTTGTTTCCTATAAAAATATGTTAACTTAGTTCTAATCTTGGATTTGCCTTGGCATAGATACTTAGTGAACTTGCTTGGAGTTTAACTCCCGTTGATTAAATTTTTTCAGGTGTTATTAGAGATTGAGAAAGAGACTGTTTGATTTCAGAGATATTTAGTTGATGGAGGACATCTCTATTCTTCTGCATTTTTCTAGTGTTTTCCGAAAGTTAGTAGTGGGACAGTGAGGGTAATTGGATATTTGGGTACCTTTTGTAAATCTTTTGAGTTAGAAATACTTCGAAAATTTTATTGTTATATCAAACATATGTCAGCAAACTTTGTACTATCGTTTTAGTCATTCTACATTTTTAGAATAGTACAATGTTAGATAAGTTCCTTTTTTTTTTCACACGGTAGTTGTCTCTTTATCAGAAATAATGGCTTAAATATTTGCGTAAGTGCCGACCGGGCTTATGTGAAAATGGCTCTTTATCATTGTAATACCCCGATTCGGCGGGTGTTGGCCGAACGATGGAATATACGTAATGGTTTCTCCTTTCATAACACCGAGGCCTTTTCAAGCATAATTAACTCAGCAGTTGGAAAAAACTTTGCAGTTAAGCGTGCTCGAGCGGGAGTAGTCCAGAGATGGGTGACTTCCCGGGAAGCTGTTGCTGGATGACCGCAGCGGTGCCCGTAGAAAACCCCACACTGCTGGATGACCGCAGTGGTTCAGTGGGGACAGTATCGGTGGAGGGACGGGTCGTTACAGAATTGTAATACCCCGATTCGGCGGGTGTTGGCCGAACGATGGAATATACATAATGGTTTCTCCTTTCATAACACCGAGGCCTTTTCAAGCATAATTAACTCAGTAGTTGGAAAAAATAACTCTGCAGTTAAGCGTGCTCGGGCGGGAGTAGTCCAGGGATGGGTGACCTCCCGGGAAGTTGCTGCCGGATGACCGCAGCGGTGCCCGTTTAAAACCCCACATTGCCGGATGAGCGCAATGGTTAAGTGGGGACAGTATCGGTGGAGGGACGGGTCGTTACAGATGGTATCAGAGCCGACGATAGTTCACCTGTCGAGGGTGGGAGAGTACACTGGACGGGTTGTGTACCAGGTAGCTCGTCTCATGAGGGGTAGGGAACGTCGGAGATCTGGGCTTGAAAAAATATATTCCGGAGCCGAGGACGGCTCCAATTTAAAGGTGGTGGTATTGTAATACCCCGATTCGGCGGGTGTTGGCCGAACGATGGAATATACGTAATGGTTTCTCCTTTCAAAACACCGAGGCCTTTTCAAGCATAATTAACTCAGTAGTTGGAAAAAACTCTGCAGTTAAGCGTGCTCGGGCGGGAGTAGTCCAGGGATGGGTGACCTCCCGGGAAGTTGTTGTCGGATGACCGCAGTGGTGCCCGTTTAAAACCCCACACTGCTGGATGAGTGCAGTGGTTAAGTGGGGACAGTATCGGTGGAGTAACGGGTCGTTACAGTCATCAACTTATGCTCACCCTGGAACACTCACGGTTCCATGTTGCGCAGGGGACTAAATGTTGATGGTGGTTTTTGGCGAGGAGGTCACAGGAGTAATTTTGCATCAATTTTTGGCATCCTGGAATAGCTCGAGGCAAGGTATGAATTTATTTTTACATTACAATAGGGATAAGATATTTGGTTGGCATTAGCCATATTTTGATATCTCGCGACCCTAGCCTAGTATCATGGTCCATATCCCTAGCCTACACGTTAAAAATACATATGCATGCGCATTAGCCTAGCTCATGCTCGATCCATACCTTAGGCAATTCACGCCACACTCTTTGGGGGGCCTTGCGCCATCCCTAGCCTTAGTTCTTGGATGCCCACGGCCATCCCTTGGCTAACCTCTTGGATGCCCATGCCATTTCCTTGCCCTAACTCCTTGGATGCCCACGGCATCTCCCTTGCCTAGTCTTTGGATGCCCACGACATCTCCCTTGCCACCTTCTTTGGATGCCCACGACATCTCCCTTGCCACCTTCTTGGATGCCCACGGCATCTCCCTTGCCTAGTCTTTGGATGCCCACGACCACTCCTTGGCCAAAGTCTTTGGATGCCCACGACCACTCCTTGGCCAAAGTCTTTGGATGCCCACGACCATCCCTTGGCCAAATCTTTGGAGGCCCAAGGTTGTGCCTTGGCCAAACTCCTTGGATGCCCGCGGCCATGCCCTAGCTTACTCTTTGGAGGCTCACGACACTAGCTTGGCCAAACTCTTGGAGCCCCACGGTCATCCCTTCGCCAAACCTTTGGAGGCCCAAGGTCGTGCCTTGGCTAAACTCTTGGGGGACTTATGTTTGTCCCTCGCCTAATTTATGGGGTCCTTATGGTTGTCCCTCGCCTAATCGTGGAGGCCTCATGGCTATCCCTAGCTTGCATTCATGGAGGCCCGTCGCCATCCTCTCCCTCACGGCTATCCTTGCCTCCCTAGAGCTAAAATATCTCCTTCCCTAGCCTTCCCTCTACTTATGGATCTCGCTGATCCAAGTCCTAGATGATTATGGACTTTATTGAGTCCATAATACTCTAGTTTCCTAGTCAAATTCGGAAATCTGGCAAATTACGAATTGCCTTGAAGGACGATTTTTACAGCCCAATCCGTGAACAATTAGGGGGCGCTTCCTTCACAAAAGTTTTTCCTCTGTGAGTTCCTTATAACATACTAAAATTTCGGTATTTTACCGAATATAGGCTGGCATGGGTGATTTTATGAGTGGACGACGTGCAAGCTGTCCAGAAATCTGAAAATAATGTAATGTTATGGTGTATCCTTTTACATCATATATCTAACTTCCTAATAGGATAGCTTATTATAATTCATGTGTCCTATCTTTAGGCCTCGGATTGGCAATGTTTATGCATTCTTGATGATGGCTACGCTGTGTTAGCATTACTCGTCTATTTTTCCTGATTATAGACTCGCTTCTATAATCACTGCTATAATTCTTAATCATGGATCATGGCTATGACTTATATTATTTTGGACATTCATATGTCTTCATTACTCAGAGAATTGGTGCATTACATGCCACAAGCCAATTTCTCATATTTATGGCAAATCGAAAGTCGTATCTGCTTGACTATTGCCACAGAGAGTTGCTGAAATCCTCTCAATCTAAATGGCGGTTGCATAGCTCAATCCTTAGACTTCTCTCATTGGTTTAAATGGCGATTGTCTGGCTCAATCCTTAGACCAAACCTAAAAGAGATACGCAAGCTTATCGCTTAATATCTATCTTTACGCAAGGTCCAGAGTTTACCAGTAATTGGTACGACTTTGCACCTAGTCATCTTTGACTTAACAAATATTCAACACTTAACAAATCTTACGAGAATCAAGTAAGTTACATGGGGGGATATTCTTTAGAGTTTTGGTTTGGCGGTCTACGGCACGTGTGATTGCAACGGTTCAATCACTCAACGGGAAAGAAAGCTAAGTCGTGTGAACGTTGCTGAAAAGAGGGGATGAGAAAGTGGGTTGTTAGTCTTCCCTAATATTAGGTGCAAGACTCTTAACAACTGGTCCCACTTACTCCACACTCCCACTCTTCCACTTCTTCCACTTCTTACGAGATCAGTTGGAATTTTATTGTTATAAATAGATCACTCGACATGTTTGGAAACAACAACAATAAGAACAGACAAGTTCAACAGTTTAATTCAGTGCAAGTATAATCAATCTATCTTATCGATAATTGATTAACTCTTCTCATTCAGCATTCAATATCTAATGAGAACTGAATATCCATTCTTTTTTAGCAATTTAATCATCAACATCACAGAAATTATAGCAATTCTCTGATCTCATCTTTCTCTGCTTCCCTCCCTAAACCAACCTTATATCCTCTTCTTGTAACTGAAGCAATACTCGAAAGGCCATTTCTTGGTTTAGGCGAGTCTTGTTCGATCTTGACCTCTCGAATACCATTACAACTTCTTATTACATCATCATACTTCACACTTTACCCCTCATATTCTCATTATTGTTTTACCCCTAAAACAATCATATATGTTATCCGGTGTCATAACAACCTCACTAAGGTCTTCTTGTTGAGGTCGTTCATCATTCTTTAAGTGTCGACATAACATGAAATGATATGCACTCCATAAACCTGTAGTGTCCGTTTTAGCTGGTACACCATGTGTCCGGACTATTGGAAATGGTCAGATCAAACCTCATCACAACTTTCATATGAGACACCTTAACTAACATGTCATCTTCACTTCAATTGTCAATGTCCATCGTTCCCTTACTTTGCCTACTTTGGGCCTTATTAAGGTAACCCCTAACCACTAGGACTTCCCTATTGGTACCTCAACCAAAACTGCTTCCCGAAAATCATACAATAGATGTGCGACTACAAAACTATGAGCCTTATATTAATATATACTACACCATGTGTCCGGACTATTGGAAATGGTCGGATCAAACCTCATCACAACTTTCATATGAGACACCTTAACTAACATGCCATCTTCACTTCAATTGTCAATGGCCATCGTTCCCTTACTTTGCCTACTTTGGGCCTTATTAAGGTAACCCCTAACCACTAGGACTTCTCTATTGGTACCTCAACCAAAACTGCTTCCCGAAAATCATACAATAGATGTGCGACTACAAAACTATGAGCCTTATATTAATATATACTAAGACCGCGAATACAAAAAAAATAATATTAGAAAATCTAGACTAAGATATACATAACTATCGCAATTATAGATCATGTGCGAGACATGTCCTCTAGTCTTTGGTCCACTTACTGGTTAAATACTAGTCTAGAGACGTACCAAGGTTCAACTGCAAACTCAAGGCATACTGACATCCTCTTCAAAATTGTAAATGCTCTATCCCAAAGATTGAAAATCATATTCCATGTAAAGATATGCTTCTCCCTATGTAAGGCTTACACAGTTTTCTGAGTCTATAAGTAGTTTAATACCAGTTAAATTGGGCTAATAACACATGCAATATGGTAACATGCATAAACATATCCAATATACATAACACCCTCCGATATATATATATATTGCTCAAAATCAAGAGTACACAAAACATACACAACACCTTAAATGAACATCAGTAACCACATAGATCCTTTGTCTTGGAGTCCTTATCTATCAGACTAATAACAACAAAACTAATTTCTTGTAGGATCAATGAATTTCATCCATGTATACCAATAATTCGCCTACAAAACTCAGGTATCTCTTAATGTTACTTGGCCGACTACGTATGAACATTTAGAAACAAGTCTCTCATATTGTTTTAGATGATTACATGTGACTCGTAAGGCCATAAGAAAAACTCATATACATTACCACACTAAGCGGAAATATAAACATTCACCGCATTTATACTCTTGAATCATGAGATCGAGTTTATAAGCTAGATGACTAATTTATATTTTTAGCAAATTACTACTACCACATGTACGAGCCAATTTACATTTTCAAACAAATTGCTCGCATGCCATCACTTAATTAACAGGTGATTCGTATTCAACCAGAATATTAAGTTAATATAGTTACACAAGTCGGACCTTACTTCATTCTCTTAAACATCGATCACTATACCTGAGAAATATAAATAAAGCTTTTAATACTTAAATTCTCAAAGTTTAGGCAAATTCACAATCAATATATTCATAAATGATTAATCACGATAAGTCACCAAAACACATCCAATCACAAATCCATGGCTAAAACTACGATCTTATCAACATTTATGGTTCGAGGCATAGTTGGTGGAGTCACTGATATATTATCAGTAAGACTCTAAGTGGACACTGTAATCACCAACCATTTTGTTATAACTAGTGTTCATATGAAGAGAAGTCCATGTACCTTAAATGCAAGAGGGATGAATTCTACGACCTCCTATGAATAACGAGGAACACATCCAAACACTATTTTGAAATGATTTATCTAAAGACTCTTTAGAGAGTCATACCACTACCATGTTTAAGAGTGTACAACAAGAGAGTAGTGAGTAATAAAGTTCTCACATAATAAGCTACAACATACATAACCCGATATTGCATTATTTTCCTTACTTAGAATTTAGAATATTAAATTTCACGCATCCGAAAGAAAGTTCTGCATGCTAGAACCGTATTACTATCCGATACTCGAGGTTTTAGAACATGTAATGCACTTAACATTAGATGTATTTGTCATCACTTAAAATCCAAGTTATATTATATAGCTAGAAAGAATGATATAAAACTAAGTAGACCTGTTTCCGTATAATTATCAGTATTAAAAATACCTACACTAACGATGCGTGTACAAGTATTCGCCAGACTACTTATCTAGTAGCCTACAATTTTTATACTAAAGAACCAATGTTATGCCATAATCTTCACTTAAGAACATACGAACACAAGGCATAAGTATGAAACGCAACTTAGTTCATCGCCTATGTCATCACACATCTTTATACAAATTTCTTAATAAGCCCTCATGTTCACATTAATGTAAAATTTACGCAGACATCACCCACAATAAATACAACTATCTATCATGATAATAATCCTAGGTAAAAGTGGGGCACAATTGACATCAACATGTAGCCATAACTCAATCATTCAAGACTTACCAACCCTTCTTATCCACAAACTAAACTAGAGCACATAACTATAACAATTGCAAGCGAAGACCCTCTTACTAAAAGTTGGTCTACAGAAGTCCTTAACAATATCGCTTTCATTTGATGTTATATTATAAATAACTCTAATCACATTGAAGTTCAAAACAATAAAATTCTCCTACCTACCTACTTACATGAAAGTAGCTGAAGGGCGTCTCAGAGTGTAAATCGAACTACTCAGGAACTTGGAAAGTGATAGTCTACAACCTTATTTATTAGGCAAACAATGTAAACAAAAACTTTGGTTTCAAAGTAGTATCATCACAAAAGAATAAACAAATCTAATCACTTATTGTCACATTCAACTACCAAAACAGGCCAGGAACAATAAAATTGAATCAGACAAAACTATGTTATAAAAAAAATAAATCATATTTAACGATAACTTCCTCGCAATCAAAATATTAAAAATGGTCTAAGACACAATGATACGACCATCGACCATATATTTATAACTAACTAAATTATTGAATCGAACATAAGTTTTTAACAATAGTAAGTATATAAATATATATACACAAATATACCATAGTGCATCCAAACCATAGATGTACTAAACGACAACGACCTAAATTCACATCCCCAGTCCTACAGGTTCTCTAACCTAGAGCTCTGATACCAACTGTAACAACCCTCATTTTTACATAAGCCCGGACGGTACTTACGCAAAAATTTAAGCCATTATTTCTAATAAAGAGATCACTACCCTGTAAAGAATTGATATAACCACTATTATTCTAAAATGTAGAATATATAAACTGTACAAAGTTTGCTAACATAGGTTTGATATATAATAAAAATTGTTGAAGTATTTCTAACTCAAAAGTTTTACAAGAGGTACCCAAATCTCCAATTACTCTCACTGTCTGACTACTAACATTCAAAAACACTAGAGAAAAAAAATGAGGGAGAATATGGATGTCCGCCATGAGTTAGATATCTCTGAAATCAAACAGTCTTTTACACAATCTCTATTAACACCTGAAAAAAATAATCAACGGGAGTTAAACTCCAAGCAAGTTCACTAAATCTCAAGGCCAAGGCAAATCCAAGATTAGAACCAAGTTAACATATTTTATAGGAAACTACTTATGACAACAGAATTACATGAGATGTTAAATAGTATCACTCTACCTGTCTGTCAACCTAGGATTTATTGCTAAGAAAGATTTAAATCACCAGAACAGTAATTCAATACAGATAACACAACTTGAACACTAACAATGATGTAATAGAACTAATCTCATACACCAATCTTATAACTTTACACTAATAATGATGTAATCGAACTGATCTCATGCATCAATCTTACAACTTCACACTAATAATGATGTAATCGAACTGATCTCATACATCATTACAGAGACAAACTCAAGTCGTATGTTTCTGGCGACACAGACATGATACGATGTAATCGGACATACCGCATACACCGATCAATCAAAGCATCAAATCCAGATACCCATTTCTTTCGGAAAGCATAAATGATATAACAGGACACACCCCATACACCATTTAAGGATTTAAAATACGTTGGTCAGGTCCAACACATAACCTGACCCATCTCGAAGACATTTATACCTTAAAATTTAAGCTTAAGCCACAAGAACAATTCTTTCATTCATCAATTCACCCATGACCATAATGGAAATAAAAGATCACACAGTACCCATCGTATACTTTACTGCGAAAAATACATCTAAGAATTAGACCTTGTAAGTCTGACATTTGGACTTGTCCACTTGGATAAACTAATTAATTAGTTCCTTTGAGACAACTAAATAATGATTCCCAATCTATTTCCACAAAACCCAGCATGACAATATCAAACTATCAACCAATTTCCATAATATTCAATCAGCATGTCCTCTAAGAAGTAAGAAAATCCATAAATATATAATCAAATCATTAAATTCAAAAAGACATTTTAATTACACCAGCAATCTAAACATTTAACAAGAGAGATAATTAAGAAAACATGTCTGGTACAATATGTACGGACTATATCGACCACTGCATAGTTAACTAAATGTGAATGAAAAGGGCAAGCAAAACATGGTTTGATTCTTGCACCTATCGCTTATGACATAAATCATGATTCATTCACTAGAATTCACACAATTGATGATTACAAAATAGGCTACAACCTTTTCCATGCACAAGCTCCAAACTGAATTTACACACGAATATGGATAGGTCTATAAAACACATGTTGTTTGAGGTACTTCATATAATCGGTTTCTCTTGAAATTTTAATGGCATAAACTACACAAAAATGGGTTCCTCATATCCAAAAATCATTCAATTCTATAAAGGGTAACCTATAGAATTCTAGGTTTCCAAACAATTATTCAGTTTCTACAAAAACTGGGCAAAGTTCTATGATACTGTTGTTTCTGATACTTCTACTGGTCGGATCATCATGAAAATTTCATGTCTCTGCATAACATATCAAAATTTCATGAATTTCTAACGGTTGGATTTTGTTTTATAGCGTGAACAGTACCTAGGTTTATATGAAAACATAACAATTTCGTGAATAACTTGGATATTCAATTCCTAAACTAGGTTTTCAAGCAAAAATCAACACAATAAACACAAACTATGTAACCCAATTTAAATCTTAAATTTGTCCTAGCACAAAGACAAAGCAAACTTACCTTAAATCGCTTGAGACGACACCGCGACACTTTCAATTGAAACAAAAGCTCCAAATCCCTTCTTTGAATCACAATCTTTCTCCTTGCTAGCTCTCTTTCTTCTGCCGTCAAAATTTTCTCCTGCCTCTTCTAAACCTAATAGAATAACTAACCCTTATTTTGATAACACTTAAAACCCAAAACAATAATATTTGTCTATTAAACTCTCATGGACTTTACTAATGGGTTTGGGCTTACACCCAAGTATAGATATCCAACTCTTAGGATTTTAATACAAAATGGTAGATATTACAGTCTACCCCACTAGAAAAGGATAAGAGTTTATGTCTCGGTTAAAAAAAAAACTGTAAAAGGGTTTTTACCTTTAATAATTATCATGTTGAATTGGCCATGAGTTTATGTCTCAGTAACAAAATGTATTTAGAAACTTAAGTTAGTTTTAATGGGTATTAAGTTCTTCCAACAATACAAATACAACGATAATTTAAGCAAAAGTAGAATAATGAACGAAAGTAAAATGCTTAATGACATATGAAGAGTCCTCTTATTTAATCAATAGTTGATATGAGGACGCGGATATCCGCGAGTTTGAGAAACCATCCGCATCCAAACCGCCGAAAGTTGCGGATTTGAGAATGTCATCGACATCCAATTCATGAAGTTATTGATCAGGTTTTCATGTACGATTTTGTGGACGAATGTTGATACCCAAAATTGGACAGACCCATGTGTAAACCGAAGGCCTAGGAAGAGGTAATTGGAAGAGGCCCAGCAAGATAGGCAAAGGACGAAGATGTAAATATAGGAGAAATAGAGGAGGATTCTGTGAGTACTAGGGACTAAGAAGGTATTCTTAGAGGTGGAAGGGCGAAATTGTAAATAAAATGTGAAGAAAGGACACTTATCAGGATTTTGGAGGGAGATAACCACTATATAAGGAGAGGGAAGTAGTACTTGTGGAGTCTCTCATTCCTATTTGTCACCATTTTTGGGAAGTTGTACATGGCTTTTGGGATCTGATCCCGAGATTGTGGTTTGTATTGGATCTCCTCAATGTTACCCTATTAACATTTGGCGACTTCACTGAGGATTCAGTTTCTTTCCCAGGCAGGATGAGCCCAAATCATGCAGACGCCACCACCATCGAACCGCAAGCCCAGCAGGCAAAATGAAGACCAAGTTATTGTCCAGGATATTACAAATGATGATAGCGATGAAGACAGGACACAGTCGACACAAACGGTTGTGCGTGGGAAACAGGCCGCCATCCCAATTGAGCCCACCGCGTCAAACAAAAGGAAAGATGTCGCCACTGCAAGCACTTCTCCAGAAGGACATAATCTGGAGACGATGCAGATAGGATATTAAAACACACCCAGCGGAAGCAACAACTAAAGGAGTTGACGAGACAAGCGCGAGACACCGCACCAGTCGCACACAAGACGCCAATTAACAAGGCCAGCGATCTAAACACGCCAAGGCACGACAGAGTAGACCTAGGAGCCGAAGAAGCCATCGCAAGTGTAGATGAAAAAATATAGCATCCACCATAGAAGGCAACATAGACTGGATTACTTGGACGTGGCTCTTGCGACGACCCCACTTTTATTACTTGGTCGTAACTCTTGTAGACCCCACTTTTATTGCTTGGCCGTGGCTCATGCCACGACCCCACTTTTATAGGTCGGTCATAAAACACTACTATGACCCACTTTTATCACACTGCCATAGCTTGAGGGTCCCACTTCTTAATCCTTGAGCTACCTCTACTTATGGGTCCCAGTGACCTAAATCCTAGTTGGTTATGGTCTTTAATGAATCCATGGTATTCCAGTTTCCTAATCGAATTAGGAAATCTGGAAGATTACGAATTACTTCAAAGAACGATTGATACGCTCGAATCCGTAAGGATTCAGGAGAAACTTCCTCATGAAAGTTGTTCACCTGCGAGTTTCCCATGACATACTAAAATTTCATCATTTTTAGAAATATATGTAAGTGTAGAAAATGTCGTTGTAACTTAAGGGCACCAAAGGGGTGAAACCATTAAGAAAGGCTATCTCAGAGATGCAGAACAGTGACAGCGGTATCCCTCAGCGGCTGGATTAAGAGAAAAGAGAAACGCCTAGAGGAAGAAGGGCGTATCGGCGTAAATCAGAAGAAGGGCGGAAAGCGTATCACACTCAGCGGAAGTAGGCACGTCACCGACAAAGGCTGGAAATCTGGTTGAGCATTTAATGAGGATCAGAACGGTTGGATTGTCAGAGTTGACTCGTTGACTCAGTGGGATATGAGTCATTGTTCTTATCCAGTTCAAGCGTGAGGGGCGCTGAAGTATTGAAAGAGGGACGGCGGTATTGAAGATCGGCGGATGAGGACAAATAGTGTCAGAACCAAAGTTGTTTGTATTAGTTGTAGTCCATTATGTAAAATGCCTATAAAAGGCCATGTATCACAACCAAGCAAAGGGGTGGAAAAGTGAACTCTAGGGTTGATCTTTTGAGAGAGAAAGAACTCCTTCTTACTCTCGAGAGCTCAAATACTAGTGAAGATCTTGGTGGTGTAAGAGTGATTATTATTGGCAAGGTGAGAATAAAGCAATGATTCCATGAAAAATATATAACACTTGAGAGTTTTAGCTTCTGTTCTTAAATCTGCTCTATGTTTCTGTCTAAGTATCATCATTTATGCTAATAGCGGTTTACTCTTGTTTAATATCTGTTATAACGTGTTTTATGCATATAAGTATGGGTGTATTGGTAAAATCAACTTATGGGGATTTTACCAACTACATTTTGGCGCTAGATAAGGTCTGAACCTGTGTTTTCTTAAATTTTTTCTTCTTGGTTTACTAAAATAAAGGTTATTTTCTGCACTAATAGTGTTCTTAACGATAAATATGCTGCTGAAAGCTCTTAGCCATGAATATACTGCCTTAAATTTTTAAAAGTTTTCCCTTTATGAAGTTTTTGAATGTGTTCGCTGCTGTGAGGTTTTGTAAAACCACAAAAGAACTTCCATTTTATGATATGCTTGGCGTTATTAGCGCGTTAATGATTGTGTTTAGATGATATTTTCTTTACTAGGAACGACATAATAGGATTATTTCTTCCTGACTTACAAAACTAAGGTTGTTGTCTTCCTCTAATAAGGATTTTTTGGTTATCAAACTAGGAGTTTCAGTTCTTTTTTCACAAAGAATGTTGCTTTTGATACGTCACAAAAGGTTTATGTTTAGTCATCTTCAAATCTTTCTTTCTTTGGTAATGTTGTACATGTCATTATGGGTCTAGGGTGATGAAAAGATTCTTATTTTAGGTGTCATTATCTTGTTTCCCTTATTTTTGTATGTCACAGTGTGATTATTGAGTTAAAATTTTGTGAAAAGTCATTAGCAAAAACCGAATGCCGTACAAATTTTGATCCATATTGTGGAAAGGGTTGTAAAACTTGGGTGTTTTTAATTTTCATGGGATTTCAAAATTAGGGTTTTCTCAACTGCCGACAAGACTAGGTCATGTCTTGCAAATAGTACAACTACGCCTGCACTATTTTGTCTATTCTTTACTTTACAGAAATTTCTCAACCACCTCCACTAACCAATTTGGCATTTGCTAACAGTCAAGCTAGCTTAATACTGTCAGGAAGTGCTTTTGTTGTTTTCTACACAGGATACCAAATGACGACTAGGCGAAAAGGAAGTACGGCGTCAACAAGCAAGTCTCTTAAGTTTCCCATATCATCTCAGTCGATACCTCTTCTTAATCGACACAACCTAAGAAGTTCAGCGGTACCACCGTTAGGTTTTGCACATGATTTTTTCTTGAGCGACAATGCAAGTCAGCAGACAACATTTCCACAGTCAGCGGCACAGCAACAACAGCCAACAGTGCCAGCAGTAGAATAACAGCAGACATCCGCAATGCAGACGGCGGTATCGCAACAGTAATCAACGGCCATGGACAATATTGTGATAGAAGATATAACTCATTTGGATGGGATACCAGAAGAGGAAAACGATGTAGAGGTCCCTACGCAAAGCAAGGCTAAAGCTGTTGACGTCTGCAATACTAAGAAAGTAGCAATTGTCGGCGATACTTCTCATGCAGTGGAAGGGTTGTCAAGGGCAGTAGGCGGAAGTCATAATACTAATGGTCTCGTTTCAAGGGCAGTCGGCAATGGTCATATGGTGTATGGGAATACTTCAAAGGAGGCTGAGGGTAATAGCACAATGGCGGCGATTGCTGGAACGTCAAAAACAGCGCCGATAATAATCTCAGAGGGTAAAGCTGGGTACACTAACACCACAAAAGAACTATTGAAGAAATTCCTTGAACAGAGCACCATAAATCAAGCTCAGATGCAATTACAGATGCAAAGGCATATGGAACTCATTCTCCAAAGTAATAAACAATTAGCAGAGGAGCATAAGAAATTGTTGGAAAGTCGCAGTAGAAGTCGTTCAACCCATACAGTTCATAACACCCAAAAGAGCAGGTCTAAGAAGCCAGAGGTAGGAGCATCCACAGTAAAAAAAGAAGAAAGGGGTAAGAAGATCGAAAAACCTAAACATAGGGGTGAGAGTTTCGCCGACTCAGACAAGATGAACGATATGAATGAATGTGTGGCAAGGGAATTACGCCGTATGAAGAGAAAATTGGTAGAAGTAACGGGCCCGCCAAAAGATGATAAATTAAAGAAGGCCATCTCAGAGGCAAAAAAGACACCATTTGTAGATCAGATTACTTATGGAAAGGTATCCAAGAGATTCTGAATGCCAACTTTCACATCAATCTTCGACGGCACAGGAGATCCATCCCAACACTTACAATGTTACAGGAGAGATTTAACAGCATGGATCGGCTCAGACCCAATAATGTGCATGTCGTTCGCCGCCTCTCTCAAGGATGAAGCTTCGGCGTGGTTTGGCAGTTTGGAAGCAAAATCAATTAAGACATACGCAGAATTGGAAGAAATATTCATAGCAAATTATATTCAAAACAAGAGAGTATGCCCAGGGGTAGAAAAATTGTTTAATAATAAGAAAAGACCAATGGAAACGTGTAGAAGTCATATCATGAGATGGAGAAAACTTTGTAGTGAAGTGGGATCGACGGTTTCTGACAAAGAGAAAATGCGGGCGTTTATTAGTTCAATAGAGACAAATGATCCAATGTTCCAATCTTTGTATTGGACCCCGACGGCATATATGGGTGAGCTGAGATCTAGACAAAACAAATGGTTGTCATATGAAGAAATGCAAGAGGAAGAAGATCGTCAGAAGAAAGAAAGAGCAAGGCATGCTAATTCTATAAACAATTTGTCACCAGAAGAGCAGGAAGAAATGAGAAAAGAATGGGTTAAAATGGAGCATAAAAAATTAGAGTCAGCAGCGGCAGGCCCTACTTCAACGACAATTATTCCACAGCATCCACAAGAGCGACAACAGTATCAGCAGAACAACGCTCAGCAATGGAACCAAGAGATAAGAGATAATTATGCTGGGAGAGATGATCAAGATAACAGAGGAGGTTACGATAACAGAGGCAGATACGCCAACAATGATAGAAGAAATTATGGCGACAATAGAGGAGGATATGACAATCGGCGGCATAGCAATGGTGATAGAAGATTCAACAACGATAATCGAAGATTCGGCGATAGAAAACCAGGATATCCAGATTTCCAAGACGCCACTTTACCAAAACTTTGTGTCACATATACTGATGCATGGGGGCAAATAGAAAGTTCGGCGTCAAGGAACGAAATCCTCTATCCTTTCAACAGAGGAAATCCCATGCACCCTATTTCAAACACTAGTCAGTACTGCCAGTATCATCAATTCCATGGTCATTCAACTGAGAATTGCACAGGAGTTCAAAGGGAGGTGCACAAATTTATTCGTATGGGAAAATTCCAAGATCTTTTAGAGTTACCTCCAGCACCGCCAATGGCAGTTCAGGCTATACCGCCAAAGCCTGAAGTTTTTGAAGTGGAAGTTCAGCAGGATCTCAAAGAGTTAAATTGTTTCACCATAGTGCATTCAACGATTAGTAGAGAGGAATTCCATAATAACATCATGTCAAGGATTCATAAGCGGGATAGAGATGGTAAAGAAATCTTTAGTGTTGTTGTCAAGAAAAGTCCATTATTGGAGTGGATGAAGAAGCCAGTCAGTTTTTCGGCGGTAGAACTGTCACCTGATGCAAGAAATCATTTGGATCCGTTGGTGTTAACCATTTAAATGGGAAAATTCAAAGTTCCAAGAGTACTAATTGATCCAGGTAGTTATGTTGATATTCTTTTCAATTCAGCTTATCAAGCTATGGATTCTGAAGAAGAACTGGTGGAACCTTTAATTCCTTCCACATATATTATCTATGGATTTAATGGGATAGCGTCTAAGCCTAAAGGAGAGGTTAAGCTGAAAGTTGTAACATGTAAGACCTTGGTCATGGATACTACTTTCTGTGTTGTGGATGTGGACTCGCCGTATGCAGCAATCCTTGGAAGACCATGGTTACATAGCATCAAGGGAGTACCTTCGACTTATCATCAGCGGTTGAGATTTCCAACTCCAGAAGGGGTTGCCGAATACATTGGTGATCCATCTACGGCAAAAGCATGCAATGAAGTAGACGTCAAGATGCGTGAAACCCGAAAGGCAAGATTGAATGAGAAAAAGAAAAATACTAAAGAGTTAGTCAAGGCCAAAGAAATAAATGAAGTAGTCACTGACCCTAGCAAGTATATCCTTTCTGTGAAGGAAGGCGACTCTGCAGCAAATTCTTCAGCGGCACCATTATAGCAGTTAAAGGAACCTTCGTCTATGGAAGAACCAGAGTTACATTTCACAGCGGTAGAACCTACAAGAGATATCAACATAGGCGAGGAAGATGCTCCAAAGATAGTAAAAATTGGTACTTTGTTAAATGAAGAAGAGTCTCGGCGGTTAGAAGCCCTACTAAAAGAATATGTGGATGTTTTTGCTTGGGGCATAAATGAAATGCCTGGCATTGACCCAGAAATTGCATGCCATAAGTTGGATATAGACCCAAAAATCAGGTCATTCAAGCAGCGTATAAGGAAATTGGCACCAGCGTACAAAGAGGCAGTGGAAGCAGAGATTGATAAAATGAGAGCGTTAGGAATCATTAGACCAGTTCAATATCCTGAGTGGATAGCTAATATGGTGGTGGTTCCCAAGAAGAATAAAGGAGTAAGAATCTGCATCGACTTCAGCGATTTGAATAGGGCATGTCCAAAGAATAGCTTCCCTTTGCCAAGCATAGATCAGACTGTTGATGCTGCTTCTGGACATGAGTTGTTATCATTTATGGATGGTTATTCTGGGTATAATCAGATACCGCTGGCAGAAGAAGATCAGTGGCACACATCATTTTTCTCTACTAAAGGTCTATTTTGTTACACAAGGATGCCATTTGGCCTCAAAAATGCTGGTGCTACATACCAAAAGATGGCTCAGGATATGTTCGAGAAATGGATAGGAAAAACTATGGAGGTATATGTTGATGATATGTTGGTCAAGAGCAAGGAAAAGAAGAATCACGTGCAAGATTAAAATAAATCTTTGATCATATGCCAATAACTAAGTTGAAGATCAACCCAGCTAAATGCGTGTTTGGCGTCACCTCTGGAAAGTTTTTGGGATATGTCGTTACAAAAAATGGAGTAGAGGCAGATCAAGCAAAGGTTAAAGCTGTCCTGGATATGCCTTCGCCGGTAACCTTGAAAGACGTTCAGCGCCTGAATGGTACATTATCGTCCCTCAACAGATTTATATCTCGATTCTATGGTAAGTGTAAATTGTTTTTCCAAATGCTGAAGAAAGGGGAAAAGTTTAACTGGATGAATGACCATGAAGTTGCCTTTCAAGGAATAAAGAAGTATTTAGCTACTCTCCCAGCAATCCAGCCGTCGGAACATGGGGAAGAATTAAGGGTTTATCTGGCAGCAACATCATCAGCGGTTAGTGCGGTGCTGGTACGGACAAAAGGAGGAGAGACGCCAATCTACTACATCAGCCGAACTCTGCAACCTGCTGAGAAAAATTATACTAAGATAAAACAATTAATATTAGCTCTGGTTTTCGCTGCCAATCGACTCCGCCCTTATTTTCATGCTCATCCTATAACAATACTCACCAAAACTCCCATTGAAGCCATTCTTCATAGCTCCCAAAGAGCAGGGCGTATTGCAAAATGGAATGCTCAGATAGAACAGTTTGGCGTCAAATATGAAATTAGAACGGCTCAAAGATCGCAAGTTATCGTCGACTTTCTGGCAGACTTTCCAATTGAAGAAGAAGAAAAAGAAGAATAAGCTGAAGATATCCCGTTCATGGAAGAAGATCCTGATGAGGAAGTTCCAGATTTATTAAAAAGAGATCCAAATCAGTGGGAGGTATATGTAGACGGTTCAGTTAATAGAGAAGGCAAAGGAATTGGTATAGTCTTTATTTCGCCAAAGGGTTCAAGGATAGTTCATTCACTCATGTTAGAGTTTCCAGCTACAAACAACGAAGCAGAGTACGAGGCGGTAATACACGCTATGAGGCTTGTCATGGAAATGGACATCAGGAACATCCGCTTAACCAGTGATTCTCAACTGGTTATTCGACAAGTCTTGGGGAAATATGAAGCTGATAGGTGCCTTAAAACACCTACTCAAGAGTACCTTATTATACACTTTAGTTAAGCTTATGCCTCGTACATTGGTTATATAACGTTGTTTTCTATTTTGCAGGTATAATTGCTTTAAGTTACAACAAAAGAAACAAATAACATCTCATTTCATTTGAAGAAACTACAAGGTGGTGGACAACAGGATAGAAAGCCTTTGAAGTGCCAAAATCCAAGGAATTACTGGAGCATACATCATTCCAAGCTCAGGGCACCACCACAGCTTAGGGCACCGGGTTATTCCCAACCCCAGAACAGCGCTAAGGGGCAACCCTTATCCCAAAAAAAATCGGACGCTGTTTTTCTTTCAGGTCTAGTTTCATTTGAAAGACACAGACAGAAGGAAGAAGCATAGCAAAGAGAGCTTAGATCTGAGATTGAAGAGCAGAAGTTGCAGCTGTTGTCGTGATTTCCAGGGGGATCGAAGAAGACGAGTTGGGTGTGAAGAATTAAGTCTGAGATGGTGTCCCTGTTAGCTAAATTTTAGGAGTTCATACAAGAAATCTGGGGTCAAATTCAAGCTGGAATTGAAAGCAGAGCTATGGGTTATGTTCGAAGAGTAAGGAAAGAAGGATTGTTGGGCTTTTGAGCTGGTTGATGATCCAACGGAATGTGGGTTTCTTAGGGTTCTGATCTAATATGGACTTGGCAGCAGTTTGGAGGGTGGAGGAGAGTTATAAAAGACATGCGCAGGAACTGAAAGAGGATCTAATCTTTGACATCATCTTTTTATATCTGTTTTGGAGGCGCAGAAAGTTACAGGATTTTGGAGTTTGCTTTTCTTTATTATCTTTGAGTTTTTAACAACTTATTTTTACTCAAAGATTTTGTTTATTTTCAAGAACATGAGTATCTAAGTTTATTTTTGATTAGGGATGAACTTGACATCCCGAGACATGAGTTTTAATCAATTTACATAAGTATTTCAATCCTCTATTTTTACTTGTTGTGAATCTTTTATCGTGCTTGAATATTTATGGGTTTTTCTCTAGTTACTTGAGTGCGCAATCACGTAGCTAGTTGAAAACCCTATTGCTAGTTAGCGATTCTTTGATCCGTAATTGTCAAGAATCAATAACAACAAGTAGCAATTCTCGATTATTGACGGCGGGATGTTGTTAAATCGTTGAGAAGTAGAAGATTATCTTAGTTCACAATCCGAGCTTACGAGTGCGTGGCTAGGTCTTACCCCAATTCATAGAGTCTAATGCTTTTGATTTGAATCACTTGAAGAGCTTATTTTAGGTGTTCTAATTGATTAGAATCCGGTAGTCGAGTACTTCCGTATCCGGTGACACAAGGAATTGATTAGGATAGTTGAGCTTATAACTATTCTAGGGTGGTAACAAGTAGGATATTGCGAGAAATATGCTTTTAAAATTGATTATGCTTTGTTTCGTGGATTGATAGGAATTCCTTAATCGCTTTTTATCATTATTATTTGA
>JAJJMA010342777.1:2333-14448 GCA_023529015.1 Papaver nudicaule
TATATTCGGAAAGCTCTTGACGAGATCTACACAACGAGTACCATTGTAGATATGTTTCGAAACATTTTTTTTACACTATCGGTAATGGTACTTCATGTTTTGGGATGAATTCAATTTTGAACTTCATATTCTGATATGAAATTCATTTATCACTTAATATTTTGAGATGAATTCAATTTTTAACTTCATATTTTTTATATTAATGCATTTTGAACTTCATATTCTGAGATGAAGTTCATTTATCATTCATATTTTGAGATGAAATTCAATTTTTAACTTCATATTTTTTATATTAATTCAATTTTAACTTCATATTTTGAGATGAAGTTCATTTATCATTCATATTTTGAGATGAATTCAATTTTTAACTTCATAGATTGAGATGAATCTCATTTATCACTTAGATGAATTCAATTTTTAACTTCATATTTTGAAATGAAATTCATTTACCACTTCATATTTGTAGATGAATTCTATTTTAATTTATAATCCTTATGAAATGAATTTTATTTTGTCACTTAATATTTTGAAATGAATTTCATTTATGACTTCATACATTGAAATGAAATCTATTTTAGAACTTCATAGTATGAGATGAAATATATTTTAGCACTTCATAAGATGAAATCCGTTTTAATACTTCATTTTCTGAAATGAAATCCGTCACCGGGTAACGTGAAAAGAAAAAAAAATGTTTCGAAACATAGTGACAATGGTACTCGTTGTATAGATCTCGTCAAGAGCTTTCGAAATATATAAAATTTGTTTAATTCTGAATTGTAGTTCTTGAGATATTTAATTTTTTAATAAATTTTCATTAGTTTTATGAAGAACAAAGAATAAACGATAAAAGGGTATTTCTGTAATATTAAAAGGGACGATGATGTCACTCCGCGTGGGTAACGTTCACCTAAGGACCAAACAATAAAAAAAAAGGACTAAATAAAAATATAAGGACCAAATAAAAAAACTTTTAGGACTAAATAATAATCTTGATTGGCTCACAGGACTAAACTGAAATATAAAGTCTCATATTAGGACTAATTGGTAGTTTCAACTTTGGAAATCCTGGTTCGGGCCTTTATATGAGAATTCTTTGCCACTCTTTAGGGGTGAGCATGGTCCGGATTGGTCCGGTTTTTGCCGCATCCGCACCCAATCCAATACATGACGGATTTTAATTTTAGCATCCGCATCCAATCCAAAATCCAACGGATTTGCACCCAATGGATGCACGGATTGATGGAATGGATGTGGATGAATCCGATGAATTTCTTTTATAATTACTATTTAAAATGAACAAAAACAAAACTAAGTAAGATGGTGTAATAGTAATGAAACTCGTCGATTTTATTTCATAATAGCATTTTTAACTTTGTTTATTGATAAATTCTTAAAATTTACATATCGATATTCCAAGGAAGCAAAGGATAACTATTAGAGAGACGGAATGTTCCCTAATCATAAATATCAACAGTTGTGAACAAAATTATCATACCGAAAACAAACACACTACTAACATAACAGTTGCGGATGTCTAACGGATTTTTAACCCCATACCCGCAACCAATCCAAAATTCATTGGATTTCAAAAATTACATCCGCGTCCAATCCATTAGTAAACGGATTGGACACCCACCCGTAAAATAACGGATGGGCCGGATTGGATCTACGGATTTCGGGCCGAGTGCTCACCCCTACCGCTCTTCATTCTTCTGGATTATTCATTACTGAAAGCCCATTGCATAGTAGGTCTTGAGACGGGCCTTAGAAACAAAGCCCATTCTGGCTAATTGTTATGTTTGTACGGGTTTAGAAAATATAAAAACCTAAACTAATCCCTAAAACAGATTATAAACCTTGTAGGCGGTACCGCGAAGAGGCCTATTTACCAGAAGATGCTTCGTTGGAGATCTTTGTTTGTCTTCCCTTCATTCAACATGCAGATTTAGGTATGTATCAAAGATTCAAAATCATGTTTATCACTTTTCTCGGGCCCATCTTTCATTGATTTGCTTTTCAACCCATCAATGAAAAAGGGTACTATCCCATGGCATGGACACTAGTTCGACGGCACTATTTTCATGAGTGCTGTTTTTGGGGCTATTTTCATGATTACTCATCTGCTAAATTTCGCCATGCCCTCGTATCTGGAATCTGGTCAACTTCAGCATGAATCTAGTCGAGATGGGCTTTCTTTTGAATCGAGATTCGAGCATGCTCAAACCGGAACAAAGGTACATCCTCCCTTTAGCTTCAAGTAACGGTTTAATTCTTCATATTGATGCCTTCGGATTTGTATGTCAAAGAAATTTCCATAGAGGTTGCACTTGTGTACGAATTTTCGATCATAATGTAACAACAGTAGGGAACCTAAAATCTACAACACAGCAATAATGCTTGTCATGATGTTGCAAGACAAATTTCTGTACTAATACAAATTTCATTTTATTTCTTGCAAAAACCAGAAAACAAATCATTATAAAGAAAAATTATATTCCATGAAAGTAGGTTAATTATAGGTCCCAATACGGCAACACCAAAACACATTCTAGATACCAATCTATAAAGGGGGTTAGCGAATTAGGAATTGTAGGGAGTTCTAGAGACTTTTAAAATTTCTTGTTAGTCAATAGAGAGTTTCTTAAAATATTTAAAAGTCTATGTTATTGAATTATGATTTCCTAAAACTCTATACAATTCTCTGCTATTGGATTTGGAATTAGAAATGAATGATTTATGGTTGTGAGAGATTTCTCGAGACTTATAAGGTAAAATATACCATAAAAAACTTGAACAAAGTCTCTCCAAAATATATGATATTATGAGAGACTCGTGTTTTAATTTTTTTAAGGATTAATTATAAAAATAGGTGATAGTAATTGCCAAGTAAGTAATGCATACTATTTTTTTTCTTCGAAATAGATGCATACATACAAATAGATTATGTTCGGCTCAATTTATGTTTTAACTTAAAAGCATAATTCAAATTTCTATTAGACACATAATAAGAGAAGAACTCATTTGCAAAATTGGTAAATACTTTGAATTTAATAAGGGTTTTTTTTTGTCTCTTGAAATCCCAAAAACTCCTTAAAATTTGTATCTACAAGTCACTAAAATATTCTCAAGTAGTCACTTGAAGTCTCTAGATTTTCAGAGAATCTCTGAAAGTCACTGAAACAAAAAGTCTATGAAAATCCATAAAATTCTCATTTGACTACCTCCCTGTAAGTTAGCTGAAAATTAGAGAACATAAAACAACAAATGATTGAGAAGGAAAAGCTAACAATGACTCGCCGTAAATTCATAAAGACAAAAATTCATGCTTCTTTCTTGACTATTTTGAAAATGAAATAGATATCGAGCTTCTTTTTCTAACTGGCTTGACTTCCAAAATTACCACCCGCTGAAAACTTTAAAAATTAATGAAGAACAACTCATGATGGCACTACATGAAATATAGTGACAAAAAATTTTCCAGCAAGAGTTTTTGTCAATAAATGAATGTCAAAATCGTTAGTATAAATAAAAATTTCACGACAATAAATTGTATTTGTCTTCTGAGTTGTGGCCAAAATTATTGATTTTTTTCGCCATGGGGTAGAAAACCTTTAGGAACAAAAAAAATAGTCAAGATTTATGTTGTCACCAATTATTTGTTTAGCAGGAATTTTATCGATCACAAAATATGCTTATACTGACGATAAAATCACTTGTCGCAAAAAATAACTATTTGTAACCACTTTGTGTTTTCTCGTTAAATATAGATTAGGTGACAATGTTCGTTGCTCGATTAAAATAAAATAATTGTGACGAAACAAGTCTTTGTCTCTATAGAATTATGACGACCAAAATATTTGGCCACGCTATAAACTTTAGAATATAAACAAAATGTTATCGTGAATCTCATCCTTTTGCTGCAAACTAAACTGGTCGGTGCAAATATTACGATGAAATTTTGAACAAAATTAAATAAAATGTCAAGAATAATTATATTTTTAACACAAAATATTATTCTTGATAGACCGTAGACTAATAAAATACCAAACGAACAAAATATTCTTGGAGAGACTTGCACTTCTAAAACACTTACCTAAACCAAAATCATAACTAAACTTCAAAAGTTGTGATTCTACTAGAATGAATAAAACTAAGAAGTTTCTTGGATGTTATAAGTTACAGTAATATTTGGATTACAAGGCAGTTCATTAAGCATATTTTGCCGCATTTGAGCACTGTATCCTAAATTTGTTACACTTGGTCTTCATATTGCTTGATTCTATTGTACTTAGTGGCAAGGAGTGCAAATAGTTCTTTTATCTCTTGATCTTAAAAATTGTGTTCCGACGTAGTTTTGATTTCCTCTCAAGAACTTCGTCGTATATTTCGTTCTCAACGGGCGTGCCTCTTGCTACAATGCCATGCACATGCATTTCAACCATTTTATCATGTATATATATACCACAATGCCTTGCACATGCATTTCAACAATTTTATCCTGTATATATATATAGACACACGTTGATTTAGTCATTAATAAAGAACATAATCCACATATTATAATACATTATAAACTTGTAAATAAGTGTAAAGAATGTACATGAATGTAGTCTTTGTGATTACCAAAAGAATGAAAACTCTAGTTAATATCACTTACATACTGGGCGTGTGCAGTTTCCGAAATCCAAGCGGCTTTCACTCCTAAAAGCTTTCTCTAAATAAAATAAAAAAATCGCGTGTCACCAAAACTCATTTATGACGATGTTTCAATAATGTAAGTTATTTAAGACCAATAATCCCCACAATGACTGTATTTAACATGTAATAAATTTTTATAAGAAATACCTTCTCTAGGCGCACTTAAAATGCCCGAGAAACCCCACAGTGATTATATTTAACTTGTTTCCGATTGTTAGATCATGCCGCAGATTGCTTTTGGAATTTTCAAAGAAAATGTATGGTAAGATCATGCATACAATATTATATCTAAAAAAAGTTTACTTTACCTTAAATTTCTCGTAATAAAATCGTTACACAACAATAACCCAATTCTCTTGTGAGATGTCCTTATCGGGAACACGCTTCTTCAATGGTCTTAAATTTTTTGAAGTGTGTTAACATATCATACTTGTAGTTGCTATACATTCTAGCCATACTATCGTTAAGCAATTTCTTAACATATGGTCTTATAATATCCAGGTCGAATCTGTCATACTGCAAGATAATGATGTTTGAGATGTGAATCAAAATAATCTCAAAATAATAGATTTAGTAAACTTTGCCCATCAAATGTGACAATTCTTATAGAATTCTTACGAAGTCGTTTTTTGAGAATTTTTTTTGAATCGACTATTTTGATTCACATCTCAAACATCATTATTAGGACAAGTTCGACCTGGATACTACAATTCCATCTGTTAAAAAATTCCTTAATCATAGTATGGCTAGAAGGCATATCAACTACAAGTGTGATATGTTTGCACACTTCAAAAAACTAGGACCATTAAAGAAGCGCGCACAAAGCCTTTTGAGGGCTTATCACAAGAGAATTGGGTATGGTTCTGTAACCATTTTACTTCCGACAAATTTAAGGTAAAATAAATTTTTATTTCTTGTTTAGACATTATACTGTATACATGATCTTACCATACGTTTTCTTTGAATATTGCATAAGCGATTCGCAAAAGGATCTAATAATCGGAAACAAGTTAAATATAATCATTGCGGGGTTGTCGTGCGTTTTAAGTGCGCTTAGAGAAGGTATTTCTTATGAAATTTATGTTTTACATTTAAATACAATCACTGTGGGGATTTTTGGTTCGAAATTACTTTCATCATGACAACATCGACATAAATTTAGTTTTGATGATACATGATATTTTTCTTTATCTAGAATGAGCTTTTAGGAGTGCAAGCCGCCAAAATATAAACATTTCAAGAAACTCACACACATGTGAAAGGGGGTAAACGTGTTTGGATTTCGGAAAATGCACACGCCCAATACGTGAGTGATATTCTTTACACTCATGCACAAGTTTATAATGTATTAAAAACTGTGGATTTTATGTTCTTCATAATGGTTGAAATGCATGTGCATGTCATTAGGGCAGGAGGCACGCCTGATAAGAACAAATAAATGACGAAGTTCTGGCGAGGAAATCAAAACGACGTCGTAAGCATAATATTTCAGATGAAGAGATAGAAGAACTATTTTCAATCCTTGCCACCAAGGACGATATGATCAAGCAATATAAATACCAAGTGCAAAAGATTCAAGATCACATTGCTCAAGTGCGGGAAAATATGCTAAATGAACTGGCTCGTAATCCAAATATTGCTGCAACCTATAAAATGCAAGAAATTTCTTAGTTTTATTCATTCTAGTAGGATCACAACCCTTGAAGTTTAGTTATGATTTTGTTTTAGGTGAGTGTTTTTGAAGTGCAGGTCTCTCTCAGAATTGTTAGTTTGTTTGGTAGTATATTAGTCTAGGGTCTGTCAAGAATAATTATATTTTGTGCTAAAAATATTATTATTCTTGACAATTGATTTTTTATCAGCAAAAAACTTATTTGTCCAAAACTTTGTCAATTTATATAGATATTAATTTCAGCGACTAGTTTAGTTTGCAGCAAAAGGATGACATTCACGATAACAATTTTGTTTGGTCGTCATAGTTCTATGGCGACATATATAGTCTCGTTCCGTCAGTGTTCTTTTACTTTTAACGGGCAGTGGACATGCCACCTAATCTATATTTAAAGAGAAAACATAAAGTGGTTACAAAAGTTAATTTTCTGCGACAAATGTATTTGTTTTCGGCATAAGTAATTTTGTGATATATAAAATTCTCACTAAACAATTATTCGGTGACTATTTTTGTTGTCCCTAAAGGTTTTCCACCCCATGGGAAAAAAACCCATCCTTTTGGGGAAAATACGAGAGACAAATGCAACTTATTGTTGTAGTATAATTATTTATACCAACGATTTGACATTCGTCATAAATGAACATTTTTATCGACAAAAAACTCTTTGATGCAAAAATGTTTGTCACTATATCCTCATTCTCTTGTAGTATTACATTCCGAATAGAGAGAACTTGATCAACTGTAAAACATAGACCACTGAAGGGAAAAGAAAGCAAACTGGAACAACTACAAGCATGACCGAAGATCTAACTATTCTCGGCTCCCATATGAAGATTAAAACTGAACACTAAACCTTCTACTTTTATTTATACATTCGCAAACATTACTAGAACAATAGTAGTATTTATTAGCTAAAAGCTTAAAAATTTGGGTATCGGACATGTCTTTGTAGAGGTGATCTCAAAATGTATTGAAATCACAGTTCAAGCTATGCCTCAAAACCCACATTTGAGGGCCAATAGATGATAAAAGTTTAGAAAAGATTGTAATGTCAAAACAGGAGTTGGTGGTAAGAGTTTTATAGTACTACTATTAAGATAGATATCTCATTGAATACATAAGAACGAGACTCATTTAATGACACCCATTAGAGTCTTCAATTGAAATAGTTGAGAAGTAAAAAATGAGAAAGCAGTTGAAAAAATGTATTAAAAAAACTAAAGGAAAGGGAGAGAAATGAATTGTAGAACCAGAACTGACTTTCTTCTTTCCTATTGGCTACACAAACTTGTACATACCAACAGATTAGCAAGGGAACCATATTCACCGAAATCTCATTTTAGGCTAATAGATGATAAAATTCCCATCTTGATAGAAATTTCTAAGGAAGTTTGTTTTGCTAAGTGGATTCCTAGCTAGGTTCTAGAGTCAGAACAAGAGTTGGTGATATGAGTTTTATAAAACTAGTAGTATAACATACAGAACCATTTAGGGAGAATGAATTCATGTACCAGTAAAAGATTAAAAAAATATGGTGTCTGTGAATGGGGTAAAATACGAATCCGATTCGAGTCACAGAGGTAGCGATTCTCTTTCTCTCTTTCTCTCTCTCCTCAAGGAAATGATCCAACTTCCAAATAGCCTCTCTAATGGTCTTATTAGGGTCTTATTTATAAAGATCCCCTTTTAATCATTGATTGTCATGTGTCCTTTTAAACACTTATTCACATAATTGTCATTCCTTATCTTTTAGATCTCTTTAAACCTCTAGCTCAAGCCTTTTTCCATTCTTCAAATGGGTCCTAATAGACTCTAGTTGAGCGGCTTTGTCCATCAAGTTTGGTATGTACAAGTTTGTGTACCCTTTGTAAGGGAACCATATTCACCGAGCGGTTTTGATTCAAGTGGATGTCTAGCTCAACATGGTAGCTCAACATCCTCTTAGACCCATTAGACCTTGATGGACTTTTGGTATCCATATTAGTCCCCTGACGGCTTGGGCGGGCAAACATGCCGGGTCAGCCGTCACCCATGGGTACCGAAGTCCCCAGGCATCCTCGTGGCTACCCCATATCCTTTCCAATCGTGGCTTATGTGGCGACGCACGTCCAGGCATTAAGTAACTTCGTGGCCCAGGTGGCGAACGGTTATGCTTTTTCACTTTCCCCCCTCCCTTATATAAATAGCTTTACAGCCTTACCTTCCTCAGTTGATTTTTGCTTTCCTTTCCTTTCGCTACCCATGAGTGATCACGAGCCTTTGTCAGGCGATCAAATCGTTTCTGATCATGAAGACGGTGTTGATCTAGAGAACGCGCAAGATCAAGGAGGCGCTGAGAACGCTGGTTTCGACGTCTTCCCAGAACCCTTGCGGGAGGATGGTTTGTTCACTCAAGAACCAATTCAACAAAAGCGTCGCCCTTCAAAGTACCAAAACTAAATTTGGTCCCATTTATTATAATTTGGACCCATGAAATTATTAACCCATCTAGGGATAGTGGCTATGGGATGTTTAAAATGTGAGGAATGTACTAAGTTATTGCTAGTTAAAATTAATTTTATCTAATACAAAAATTTAAAACTTCAAATCTATTTTCAGTTCTTTCAAAATAGATCAAAAGATGAAAGAAAAGAAAACCTAAAAAAAAAAAATTTGAAACCATTTTTGTTCGTGTTCTTTGTTTTCAAAAACCAAAAACAACAATCGGTGGATGTTGAGCTAGACATCCACCGTTTGTTCTTCAAGTTCTTCGTTTTTCATAAACCCAAAAACAACAATCAGTGGATGTTGAGCTAAACATCCACCAATTGTTGTTCAATTTTCTTCGTGATCTAAAAGCCCAAAACAACAATCGGTGGATGTTGAGCTAAACATCCACCGATTGTTGTACAAGTTCTTTGTTTTTCAAAAGCCCAATACAACAATCCGTGGATGGATGTTGAGCTAAACATCCACCGATTATTGTTCATGTTCTTCGCTTTTAAAAAAAATGTTTTTTTTTAACTTTTTCTTGGATTCATGTTTGTATAGTTATGATTTAAACAAAATTAATTAAATCTAGTTAACCTTGTTTAGCATTTAAAAAACTAATTACAATTTATGGAGAAAGGGTAAAACAGTTCTTTTTTTGTAAGGGGTTTATGATTTTACTTCAAAACATCCCTAGTTTATTTTATTCTATGGGGTTAAATTATTATCAATGCGATCAAATATAACGATGAAATTTATGTTTAAAACTAAAAGAATCAGATTTTAAAAGAACAAGCACCAAGCACCATGGAGCTTTTGCAAGTATCACTACTCTAATCTCGTCTATTTACCAATTTTACAAGTTAGATAACAGCTAAAGAATGGCACCGGATAATAAAAACAACTATTATTGCCGCCCAATAGCAAAAATCATTAAAGCTCGAGAAATTACTCATCACACGCCGACCAAGAATGTGAAGTTGCTCTTTGCAAAATTACCCGCTAAAGCCTTAAAGAAGAACACGTTATCATCACTGTTTTGTTTTCTAAGTATTTAGTTACCCCCAATATCTCATACGACATGATACAATCTACAATCCAGGCTACCATGTTCCAACATTAGGGGATCACGACACACACTGTATATATGGTGGACCGATGAAACAAATTAAAACGAGAGATTTAAAATGCATGAAGACAAGACTCATTAAAACAGAGCGTCACATTTTACAAATGGGAGTAAACTAACATCCAATCATCCTTGCTTAAACTGTTCACATACAAAAATCTAAACTAGCAACAAGTTGATGTGTTTTAAACTTCAAATTCAGGCAAAATGTTCACATATCAATTTTATGCTTATAAAGTTACCTCAAAGGAAGAATGACTTTGTGAAATGCTTTTGTTGTCCATCTTTTTCATTTTTGAGAAAATGAAAAATTACTTTACCATGATTTTTTTTGAAAAAATTAAGCTCATTGCCATCCAAATTAAACAAATTGAAATTACTTTGCAAAGATCCAACCAACTCATAGTTCAAGTGATTCTATGAACCCTTAAAGATTACAATGTGTACGGATTATCGATCATAATGTAAC
Organism: Papaver nudicaule; assembly: GCA_023529015.1. Lineage (NCBI taxonomy): Eukaryota > Viridiplantae > Streptophyta > Magnoliopsida > Ranunculales > Papaveraceae > Papaver > Papaver nudicaule. The sequence goes on from JAJJMA010342777.1 coordinate 12,774, forward strand.
AACAACATTAGGGAACCCAAAATCTACAATACAACAATTCTACATATCCAATTCATACCAGCAATAAATGATCATATGATTCATATCCAAATGTTGCAAGATACACTGTTTGTTCTTGTTAGCTAGCCATTTATAATTGCTAACACAAATTTTTGTACTAATACAAATTGAAACCAATTAAAAACAGAAATGATTTGTTCACAAAGGGTATCACAAACACTGATCCAATGGTTCATGGTTTTTCATTAAGACCGCTATTGATCACAATGAATCAGTCACAAAAAAAGTTTAACCCGTGATTATAATTCGGTGAAAGTGTTCGTGATATCTTTTGTGAGTCTACCAGCTCTGAATTAAAAATTCTAAACATCATCGACTAGATTATCAAACTTCCTCTTCTCGTACCATGGTGATGACAAAGCTGCTAAGAAAAACTGCAAGTTCATATTTTGTTCTTCAACATAACTCATCTCTATCATATTTTCGTCACGAAGTTATGAGTATATTATGCTCTTTTCTTGTGGTTGACATTAAGATGAATTGGTCACTCAGAAGATACTCTCAAATACAAAAAATTAAGTAGGCACAACTATTAGCCTGTTGCTCGTGTACGATGTTGTACAAATTACACTCTTGTTTAATCAAATGTGGGAACTCTTGAATATCTTACTGAAATGGCAATAATTCAGCCAAGTGGTGTAAGGTTACCTTCTCAAATACCGTAATACCAAAACACATTCTCCATATACCGGTCTACAAGTTACTCCCTCTGTTTCTTTTATATAGGCGGAAAATGGACTTTTTCATGTTTCAAATTATAGGCGGAGTACAAATATCAAGATGGATTTTTACTATTTTTACCCTTATTAATAATACATAGGTACTTGTGAAGGGAATAAGACAAGGGGCAAAACAAAAAAAAACATGGAAATTTATAACTTTAAAAATGTCTTCTTAATCTAAGAGATTTGGTCCCTCCGCCTATATAATTGAAACGGAGGGAGTAGTTGACAATTAGAGAACATATAAACAACTAATCATTGAGAAGGAAATACTAATATAAATTCATAAAGAAAAAAAAATCACGCTTCTTTCTTGACTATTTGCAATATTGTTGTCTAAATGAAATGAAATGTATATCGGGCTTCTTTCCCTAACTATCTTGACTTCCAGAACTACCACCACCGGTTGAAAAGTTTTGAAAGTAATGCCACAAAATGTGGACATGCCTTTGTAGATCTCAAAGTGTTTTAAAATCACAGTTGCAGCCATGCCACAAAATCCACATTTTAGGCTAATAGATGATAAAATTCACACATCTTGACGACGATTTCTTAGGAATTTTGTTTTGCAAAGTGGGTTTCTAAGTTGTATGGTTATTGTCAAAACAGAAGTTGGGTATGAGTTTTATAGTACCGGTAGTAAGGTGGAACGGTAGTCATCTCATTGAATTCATAAGAAGGGGAACCATTCAATGACATCCACTAAGTTTTGACTAAATTTTTGATTGAAGGGGTTGAGAAGTGAAAAATGAGAAAGCATTCAAAGAAAAGTTACTGATGTAAGAGAGGAGTCCAACTATGCAAAAAAAAATGATGGAGGGGGAGAAAAACGACTTCCAGAACCAGAATTAGCTTTTTATTACTCTTTATTACCCTATGCTTACGCAGACTTA
>JAJJMA010342786.1:422-15866 GCA_023529015.1 Papaver nudicaule
ATATGGACTTTACACGGCTAGAGTCCAGACATCAAGACCTAATCCGTAGGACGGATTATATGAGTATGATCTGTGGGAGCAGATCATACGACATGGACTCCCCAGAGGGGTGAGTCCCAGAAGTTCTGATCTGGACGATAGATCAGAAGATATGGACTTTACACGGCTAGAGTCCAGACATCAAGACCTAATCCGTATGACGGATTAGATGAATATGGTATGTGGGAGCAGATCATACGACATGGACTCCCCAGAAGGGTGAGTCCTAGAAGTTCTGATCTGGACGACAGATCAGAAGATATGGACTCTACACGGCTAGAGTCCAGACATCAAGACCTAATCTGTAGGAAGGATTACATGAGTATGATCTGTGGGAGCAAATCATACGACAAGGACTCCCAAGAGGGGTCAGTCCCAAAAGTTCTGATCTGGACGACAGATCTGAAGATATGGAATCTACACGGCTAAAGTCCAGACATGAAGAGCTAATCCGTATGACGGATTAGATGAGTATGATCTGTGGGATCAGATCATACGACATGGACTCCCAGAGCCAGGCTCCTCACAACAGGAGTCTCCAGAGCTGGAGTCCATACATGGAGACCTAATCCATACGACGTATTAGATGAGTATGATCTGCGGGAATAGATCATACGACATGGACTCCCCAGAAGGGTGAGTCCCATAAGTTCTGATATGGACGACAGATCAGAAGATATGGACTCTACACGGCTAGAGTCCAGACATCAAGACCTAATCCATAGGACGGATTAGATGAGTATGATCTATGGGAGTAGATCATACGACATGGACTCCTCAGAGGGGTGAGTCCCAGAAGTTCTGATCTGGATGACTTATCAGAAGATATGGACTCTATACGGCTAGAGTCCAGACATCAAGACCTAATCCATATGACAAATTAGATGAGTATGATCTGTGGGAGCAGATCATACAACATGGACTCCCAGAGCCAGGCTCCTCATAACAGGAGTCTCCAGAGCTGGAGTCCATACATGGAGACCTAATCCATTCGACGTATTAGATGAGTATGATCTGCGGGAATAGATCATACGACATGGACTCCCCAGAAGGGTGAGTCCCATAAGTTCTGATATGGACGACAGATCAGAAGATATGGACTCTACACGGCTAGAGTCCAGACATCAAGACCTAATCCATATGACGGATTAGATGAGTATGATCTAAGGGAGTAGATCATACGACATGGACTCCTCAGAGGGGTGAGTCCCAGAAGTTCTGATCTGGACGACTGATCAGAAGATATGGACTCTACACGGCTAGAGTCCAGACATCAAGACCTAATCCGTATGACAAATTAGATGAGTATGATATGTGGGAGCAGATCATACAACATGGAATCCCAGAGTCAGGCTCCTCACAACAGGAGTCCCCATAGCTGGAGTCCATACATGGAGACCTAATCCATACGACGGATTAAATGAGTATGATCTGTGGGAGCATATCATACGACATGGACTCCCAGAAGGGTGAGTCACAAAAATTTATGATCTGGCCAACAGATCAGAGGTTATGGACTCCCCAGAGAGTTGAGTCCAGAAGTCACAATCCGTATGACAAATTAGAAGTTATGATCTAGCCGACAGATCTGAAGACATGGGCCCCCGGATCAGAGCTCAAGTCTTTCGCTTACACTGTTAATATCAGGAGGCATCCCAATAAGATCTCCAGAACCCAAAAAGGCATCCCAATAAGGCCTTGGGCGACTAAGTAAGCCCCACTCATTATAATCTGGAGGCATCCCAATAAGACTTCCAGAACCCAGAAAGGCATCCCAATAAGGCCTTGGGCGACTAAGTAAGCCCCACTCATTATAATCTGGAGGCATCCCAATAAGACCTCCATAACCCTAAAAGGCATCCCAATAAGGCCTCCCGAACCTAAATAAGGCTCATCATAGTCCAGAGGCACCCCAATAAGGCCTCAGACATCAAAGAATGTCCGTCACTCAGAAAATTAGAAGATGTCTCTCGCCTTCTATTTTTGAAACTCTCAGAAGATTACAAGATGTCTCTTGCCTTTAATTTTCGAAGCCCTCAGAAAATCACAAGAAAGTTTCTAGCCTTGGATTTTCGAAGTACTAGCCATACAACCCACGCCCAGATCTAACGAATAGGCATTCGTCCCTCACAATGCAGGGGCAAAGACCCCATAAAGGGCATTTCAGGTACGAGGGAGATGTACACTCCCCCACTGGTTCCCATTGCCATAGTCAATGGACAGATCTCTTATCCATATGACTCGGATACCCTAAAAACGTTTTAGGATGCCATTTTGGAGATGCAGGCTGAGGGATGGCTCCCCTCACGAAACACCCCAGAATGAATGAACTCTCAAAATTCACCTTAAAGAAAATTTCGTCATCATGGCCAGGGTAGTACGGTTATGATCTCGTTTGACTTAGTGGCCACTAAGTCAATCGACCCAACATGGAATCTTCGTCATGATGAAGTGAAATTTTTTGGTAAGACTTTAAAAAGTTGTTGAGCCTCTAAGGGACAAAGTGTTAAAAAACACGCAACCTAAGACAAACATGGTCTAAGGCAAAAACATTGTCTAACTATGAGGGCACGAAAGTTGTGAGCCTCAGAATCTCTGAGACCACACCCAATGGTCTTAGATGAAGATCTACTCAAGAACACTTAAGCATAATCACATCTAAGTTTTAGTCAAGAATCTAAAATCAATCCAACATAAAGTAAATGCAAGAAATTAAAAGAATCAAGACACAAGCATGTTTTTTAACAAGGTTCTTCCTCACGGTGGAGGCTTACGTCCTTGGTATTTCATTAATCATGAGTGTGGTTACAAGCCTTAGCTACCTTCAAGATTAACTAAATTCTTCAAGCTTTTCCCAAGTCTTGATCCGTTATCCAAGTCTTCAAGCTTTTCCCAAGTTCTCACTCACAAGTCACAAACCTAGCCTTAGGAGTTGTATCCGTTTCTAGGTTTCTCTTGTGAGTTCTAACCTAACTTCTAACTCTCAGGAGCTGGGTATTTATAGACAAGAAGGTAAGGGAGTACATATTCCAGTATTACAAGGGATATGGAAACTAAATTATTTCTATTTATTCCTCGAGATACGCAATCCCTTCTGGGAGTCTTCCTCTCTGGACGTCCGTCTCTGAGATACCCTCCAGAGGTATGTTTGAGCCTTCCAGAGACACCGTACGTTCTCTGGCATCCGGTCTTCTAGTACGCCATCTCTCAGAATGTCCCTTGCAATGTACCTTCTAGAATATGACTCCTTTAATTCTTCTCGTACCAGGTCTTTTCGGAGAGTATTCTCTGAAGCCGATCCCCAATGGGACCTTCCAGAGAATATCCTCAGTCTTGTAGGTTCCAGACTGTTTGACTGCATTCTCAGAGAAACCTTAGGTTTGACTGGTGCTAAACAGTTGTATCCCTCTTTCTAACTCAGCATTTAATACCTCTGTAGTACCCTCAACCTTATTCGTACTTTAGCCTGTCGCACTTTACACGCGTCTCATCCTCGAGTGGGGTGCGGTCAGTTACTTTTAGGGTTTATCCCATACCTCTCGGAGTATTCACTAACTTACTACCGCCCTTAGGATGGTGACACGTGTCCATCAGATTTCTGGTACCTACAGTTTGCTCCTTTTCTTTTTAACTTGCCAGAGGGTAAGTTAGGAAGAAAATCCTGTCGAAAGGTGACATCATACACGTGCTCCAGCCTATGCTCTAGGATTTGGACACGTCGCCAAATAACTGAACAACTGGAAGCGCCGGTTGAGTAACCCACCTTTTCAGAGGTTGGATATAAAAAGAAATCTTCGGTCTTTCCAAGACCTCTATTCTCTCCTTATTCTCTTTCCTCAGAGATTTTCTCTGTTGAAAATCTTTGCTCCACTGTTCATCGTCTTCTCCGCCTCACTTTTATCGTAAAAAGCTTGGTTTGCGACGGCAATGGCGCCAAAAAGGTTAGTCTTGTTCATTGTGATCTTTGGTAATTTCTTTGATTTCTTCACTGTTCATGAACAGTTGCTCCAAGAGAAAACCTAAGTTTCAGTTTTCCCCTGTTTTTGTGGTTGTTTTTGTTTCAGAACTTCGACTTCCTCTGAGAGGGATGAAGATCCGAATTGTTTGAGAACTCTCCGAAGAAAACCTCATCTGGACTCCAGATTCCAGATCTCATGGGCTACTCCTCCGAGGAGTGAAGGTGTTATCACTCCGTAGCTCTTGAGGGAGAGCAATTTGAGTAGGACCCGAATCATTGTCACCAAGCACCAACTTGATGCCGGCCTTTATCTTCCTCTTTGGATTCCCAGAGATTCCTTTGTGTATCGTGCTCTGTCCTCATGGGTGGATACTCCCAGAGGTCTGTTCCAGTTGAACAATACAGCTTGCAGAATCCTCGCTGAGTGTGCCTCCAGAGCTTGGGGAAGGATTCTCTTTCAGTCTGAGAAAGTTTCCTTTAACCCTGATGAGGCTAAATTCTACACTGGGGGATGTAGATCCTCCTGGTGGCAGTGAGACTTCTCAATGAGGAGTTTATGTGCTTCTGGGGGATGTAGATCCTCCTGGTGGCAGTGAGATTTCTCAATGGGATTTCGTCCGCAACTCCAATGATCCTAACTGGCATGTTGGACATTTGTTGATTGAAGGTTCATTTATCTTTGGGTATGATACCAACGGGAATCCCATTCTGGAGGTTCCCAAACCTCTAGAGGATCTCCCTCCTTATCTTCCCTGGATGAATGTTTGGGCTGGTGGTGGTGCCTCTAGGAAGCGCAAGGGAGGAAAAGTTTCATAGGTAAAAAATATTTGCCTTAGCTTTCTGAGTATGTGTCCCATACTTGCCCCTATTTTTTAACTCTGAAAGTTATTCTCGCAGCCTGCTAAGCAAATTGGGAAGAAGGTCGCTTTCTCCTCCGAGAAAGGGAGGACTGTAGCTTCCAAACCTCCTGTCGCTGCTCGGAGATTGGCGGTAGACTATGGAGATGATGGCCCACAGTCCGTAGACGTGCCCTTCCATGAAACCTTCCAGTCCCAACAGGATGAAGATGTTGTCATTGTCCAACCAACCCAACCCTCCAAGGGTAAGTCTTCTCAACTCGCAGATTTCAGAGATCAGACTCCCAAGGATGATGCTGTGCTAGTTCAGCATGAGGCTGGGTCTTCTAAGAAAGAAAGTACTTTGGTGATTCCCCCTGGCAGTTCTATGGTTGTTTCTGGGACTGCCTCCAGTGTTGTTGCCACTCTCCTTGCTCCTGACTTTCACAGAAAGAGTTTTGAGGAGAAGGCCAGAGCTGTTGCCACAGATAATCTTCCTTTGCTGGTAAGCGAGATTCACCCTTCTTACTCTTTCTTAGGTCTTGTCGCTTGTTTCCTGATTCTGGGATTCCTTTTCAGGTCCAGAATGCCTTTGCTGATTTTTCAGTTAGCTCTCAGCTTTCCGTCCGAGCTCTGGACGGTCAACTTAAAGACTCTCAGAGGAAGGTCTCCGAGCTTCAGAAGAATCTTCAGAAAGGTAACTCTCCTCGATGTCTTCTAGTCAGTTTTGCATACTTTTTCTGGGACCTGAAATAGTCATTTTTCCTTAGTCGAATTTGATCAAGCTAAGGTCCAGTGGGAGAGGGACTGTAATGACTACCAGAATGAACTCACTCTTAGGGATAGTCAGATCCTTTCCTTGGGGACTGATTTGGGTAAGATGGCAAATACTCATGAGGATAAAATCCAGAGTATGTTTGCCAATCTCTCAGAGGAGCACTCTAAGACCGTTGAAGGTCTTCATAGACAGCTTAGAGAATCTCAGTCCCAAATTAATCGTTTAAAGTCTGACAAGAAAGGTCTGAGAGACCAAGTCAGGACTTTTGTGAAGTGGCAAAAGGATCATCAGCCTATGCTCAATCAGATTGAGGATTATAAGGATGCCTCTGAGCGTGAAGCTGATGAGTTAGAGGCTGCCAATGAGCTTGTTAGAAGGTTGTGTGATGCCATGGCAAGGCATGCTGATGCTTGCCCCATGGATGCACATGCCTTAACCCTTCTAGAGAAGTAATATAGTGAACTTGATTCTGCCAGGTTGGATACTGAGCAGACTCTGAGGACTATCATATGTGACTTGGAAGGTAGATTAGAGTATGCCTCAGATTTCTTTACTTGTCTTGGCGTTTTTCCTTTCTTCTCATGTTTGCTTTGTTCATTCCTCAGGAAAAGCTAGAGAGCTTGAGGATTTGAAGTCGCAGTTTGAGATTCTCAGGGCTGAAAAAGAGACTCTGGAGGCCAGGGTTGTAGGATTTGAAGAGGAGCCGAAAGAGTATGATGATGATCTCCATGAGCGATATTCAAAGGAAGTTCTGAAGAAGCTAAGTCCTTGAAAAAACGATGGAGGTCCAAGTATGTTGATCTTCTTCGCTCCATTCAGGCTCAGAAGACTCCTGAGGCATCTCCTAAATTCATGGTTGTTTTACAAGAAACTGTCGCTCCTTCCAGAGACTCTGAGGCGTCTGCTCCCAGAGGCGCTCCAATCTCAGAGGTCGAAGAGCCTGAGGGTGTACCAACCTCTGAGGTCGAGGAAGGCTTGGAGATCGGAGAGCAGGATGGGGAGAAGCAGCCAGAGGTTGAGGAGCCAGATAACGAGTGCCCTCAGAATCCAGAGGCTGATACAGAAGAGCGAGGGCCTTCTCCCTCCAATCTTGCTGAAGATTGACTATCTTTCTCCTTCCTTTTTCTTGAACTGACTTTACTCTTGGTGGTGTGTATATTGATCATTCTTGGTTAACAACAAATACTTTGGTTTTTTGTCTGGGCGCTCCCAAGCTTGGGGGGCAAAACACTTCTGACCCTTATTGCTGTGAATGTATGGCTGTTTGTTTTGTCACTTTCGTGCCCTCAGAGTTACACAATGTTTTTTCCTTAGACCATGTTTGTCTTAGGTTGTGTGTTTTTCAACACTTTGTCCCTTAGAGGCTCAACAACTTTGTAAAGTCTTACCAAAAGATTTCCCTTCATCATGACGAAGATTCCATGTTGGGTCGATTGACTTAGTGGCCACTAAGCCAAACGAGGTCATAACCATACTACCCTGATCATGATGACGAAATTTTCCCTAAGGTGAATTTTGAGAGTTCATTCATTCTGGGATGTTTGTGAGGGGAGCCATCCCTCTGCCTGCATTTCCAAAATGGCATCCTAAAATGTTATTAGGGCATCCGAGTCATATGGATAAGAGATCTGTCCATAGACTAAGGCAATGGGCAACATTGGGGGAGTGTGCACCTCCCTCGTATATGAAATACCCTTTCAGGGTCTTTGCCCCCTGCATGTTGAGGGATGAATGCCTATTCGTTAGATCTAGGTGTGGGTTGTATGGCTAGTACTTCGAAGATACAAGGCTAGAGATTTTCTTGTGAATTTCTGAGGGTTTTTGAAAATAGAAGGGAAGATACATCTTCAAATTTTCTGAGTTTCGAAAATAGAAGGAAAGAGACATCTTCAAATTTTCTGAGAGTTTCGAAAATAGAAGGAAATAGACATCTTCAAATTTTCTGAGAGTTTCGAAAACAGAAGGAAAGAGACATCTTCAAATTTTCTGAGAATTTCGAAAATAGAAGGAAAAAGACATCTTCAAATTTTCTGAGAACGTAGACATAAGAATATCAAAAGATTTTATTAATATTCCAGAGGTTGTACATGATTGTTTTCAAAAGCTGGGGCTAATGACAGAGTGTAGTTCCGTAGCTGGGGCATGGATTCTCTTGCCATACCTTTGACAGGCTTCACTTCTTCTGGACATTTCTTTGGCGTCCACATGCATGTGTGGCCAGAAGTACCCATATGTTTTAGCTTTGATTACCAGAGATGTCCCTCCAGAATGGTTGCCAGTGTCCCCATAATGGATAGCCTTCAGAATTTCAATTCTTTGCTTTTTGGAGAGACATCTAAGCAGCGGTCCCAAAGGAGATTGCCTGTATAGGATGCCATCTCGTAGCCTGTAGTTCTTATACCGTGCGGCTATCTTATGGTTGTATCCTGGTTCTTCTGGGAGTGTTTTCTTCTCTAGGTATTGGTGAATAGGTATTCTCCAATCCTCTTCTGTGGGTCCATCGTCAGAGGACTGTTCTTCTCCCATCTCAGTAGTGAATACCTTCACTTCTGGCTCTGGGGCATCTGGCTCTTTCAGAGGTACTAAGGGTAGTAGAACCCTGTCTACTCTGATGCTAGGAATCTTAGGATCGTTGAACATCGATGCAATGAATGCCAGAGCATCCGCATGTCGATTGTTGTTCCTAGAGATGTGTCTAAGTACGAGGTCAGGTATCTTGTTTATGTATTCCTGAGATTTTTTGTGGTAGGCTTGTAGGCATGGGTCCAGAGTTTGATATCTTCCCTCTATCTGCCTTACCACTAGCTGAGAATCACTTGTTAGCCTTACGTCTCTGAGCTCCATTTGACAAATCAATCCCAGAGCGTGTATGACCGCCTCATACTCGACTATGTTGTTTGTGGTAGGAAACTCGAGTCTCAAGCTGTAAACAATTGTTCTTCCAATAGAAGTTTTAAATACCATTCCAATGCCTGCCCCATCAGCGTTCTTTGACCCGTCAACAAACACTTCCCACCTGGTAGGATTCTCCGCCCTCAGAAGCTCTGGGGGTCTTCCAGCTCATCCTCAAAACCAGGTATGTCTTCGAGTTCCTCTTCTTCTGCCAGGGGAGAGTCTGCTAAGAAGTCAACTACCTCTTGGGCTTTGATGGCAGTTTGAGGCTGGTATTGTACTCCAAATTTTTTGATCTGAGCTCCCCATTTTGAGATCCTACCAGCCCTTTCAGAGTTTCTTAGTACTGAATCGATGGGCAGTTTGGTGATCACTGTTATGTTCTCAATCTCTGAGAAGCAAATACCAGCGCCAGAATTATCTGCTCAATCTTAGAGTAATTCTTTTCGGCATACCCCATAGTTCTACTGATGAAGTGGATGGGTCTTTCCTCACCTTCCACTATGCGTAAGAGTACTGCACTGATAGAGTGGGAGGTGGCTGCTAGATAAACATACAAGGGTTCATCTGGTTCAGGCTTTTGTAGCATAGGCATTGTTGCCAAATACTTTTTGACGTTGTAGAACGCCTCCTCACATTCCTTACTCCAAACCATCTTCTGGCCCTTCTTCAGGATGTTGAAAAAATGTTTGAGTTTGTCGGAAGATCTTGCAGTGAACCTCCCTAATGCAGCCAATCTTCCATGTTGGTACAAAGTACCTGCCACCCACGTGTGAGCACCAGATGTGTGAGCACCAAATGAGTGAGCACCAGAAGTCTCAGAGAAGAGTGAGCACCAGATGTGTGAGCACCAGATGTGTGAGCACCGGATGAGTGAGAACCAAAGGTCTCACAGAAGAGTGAGGCACCAGAGGTCTCAGAAGAGTGAGCCGCATACAGAAGAAGACTTCAGTTATAAGTAAGAGAGGAAGGCCACACTGATAAGGGAGGTGTGAGGACCCCACCAGGTGTGAACGCAAATAAGAGTGGGAACCGCCTTAAATCATGATAGGAGTGTAACACATGGTGCAAGATTAAGGTCCTCACCAACACATGGCGCAAGATTAAGGTCCTCACCAACACATGGCGCAAGATTAAGGTCCACACCAACATATGGCACAAGACTAAGCAAGGAGCAATCTAATAAAGCTAGATATGGATTTGTGTGGTGGAGAAAGGGGTGATGTGTTCCTTTCTCTACCACTCCCTCATGAAGATATTTGTGGAGATATTTGTCTTATAAATAGAGAGCTTTGTAGAGTAAAGAAGGGAAGGATCTTTGGGTGAGAGGTGAGGAATGGTATGGTCTCACTATACTACTCCCTCACACACAAAGATTGAGAACCTATCTATGGAAAACTATACTTTGTAATGAAACCACCATCAATACTACATCATGTTATTTTGTTATCATGTCTTTACACTTATATTTGTGTATCTAAATATGTTTATAATCCTTATTATTTGGTTGTTTAGTACTAAGATCCTAGGATACATTTTGGTATAAACAGTTTGGCGCTAGAAACAGGGACAACTGTAAAAGAATTTATTCTCCTGTGTATTTACTCATCTATGTTTTGTTAAGAAAACTAGCAAAAACCTGTTGTTGATACGAACCAGTCACGGTCCACTGAGCCACCTTTTTTTTATCAGAGTCTTCAACTTTAGGGGCAATTTCCTTTTCTCTCGGAGATTCAGATCTCTTTCTTACAATTCAATTTCTCTCAGAGAATGAAACATTACTGCAAGCTAGTGAGGAGAAAAGATGATGAAATTAAGTTATCAACAACAAAAGAAACCTGAAATCACCTATCACTCGACAATTCTTACTCAAAAACAAAAAATCCTGAGTCCATTCCAATTCAGAAATCCATTCATTACAATTTCAAAACCTAACATCAGCCAAAATCCCATCGTCAGTACCTACTTTGAGATCCATAAAATTCACAGTTAAATCTGGAGGACTAGTTTTTACAAAGTCACTAAGCCGGTGAGAAAAAATCATTGATGACAAGTTAGAAAAGCAGATCTGCATATCAGTTGCGGCGGTAGAAAACAAAGGCAGGAATTCTCAAAGTTCTATTGAAATTTCAACAAGAATAAAGCTAAGGGAACTCGTCAAAGAATAGTTGAATCCAAAGGTTCTACAATGAATCAGTCAATTCAACGCAGTTCTTGAAAAAGCAGCAGCAATAATAAAGCCGATGGAGAAGAGTTGCTGATACAAACAAAATCCGATGAAAGAATGCTGATGCACAAACCTGTACGACGTTTGAATCAAGAAATTCAATCAGCAAATAACGAATTCAAAGATTTTAAATTTCAAACTCAAATTCAAGCTGTGAATCAAAGGATGGGTGCAGACTATATTGCGGCGGAAGAGAAAAGTAGCAGTTTTCCTTCATCACCGAAGGCAGCAGAAAAGAAGGGCAAAAGAATGGTTTTGTTGCCATGCCGAATGGATAGATCTAAATAAATGAAAAATTGTCTTCTAATATGTTTTGTTTTTGGTGAATGAATGATAAATTTGCAGAGGTGGAGTTTTGTTAGATCAAATAACCAAGATAAACTCGTCGATTCGAAACAGCCATTACACACTCAAATTGTTTGATAAAATGCTCAAACCAGACTGCTTCAGCCCTCACCAACAGATGTTGCGTACTTTTCATATCACTTTGAGGCAACACTACAGAGTCATTAGAAGTTCAAATGGAGTCCATGCCGATGATAGCATGGTGATGACAAAGCTCCTGACTGCGTATCAACCAGCTGTGCACTTACCAGGCCACCACACCTGCTGCCGCAACTATTACAAGATAAGTTTATTGTTTCATTGTTGTACAGGTCTTTAACTAATGATGTCACCCCCGCACTGAAGAACCACTGCTACCCCAAGCTGATGAGGCCATACTGCTGGTGCCTGCATTATGCCGAACTCATAAAGCCGTGATGCCATTGCTGAGTACCCTACTTGCAGCTTTAAGCACGCACCCTCAACCAGTCTTCCAATCAGGTCTTAAACATGAAACCTGATGATGTGTGTCTGATCCTCATCATGCTGCGGATATGATTTTTACATTATCGCAAAACCTGCATTGTGTTGCCTGCCTAAAGCCACTGCTCTTGACTTCATGGCGACGCCAGAGTTCCTGCTCACACTTAACTATGAACCAACCTGCTACCTACGCTCCTACACTGTTAATACCGCACTGCCTATGATCCTGCAGCTAATGAGCTCCTCCAACCCGCACCTGCCAATGCTGAGCTCTTGCAACAACCTGAGTCCAAGTGAAATTTGATATTGTTTATTTGTGTTCTCAGTATTAGGTACTTCCCTCACTGCCAAAGTGAACGCACCGCAGAAGATTGCCTCACCACTAAGTGCTTTCACTGAAATAATTCCTCAACTATGCCATAACAAAGCCTCACAACCAACTTGCCTGCATTAAGAAGAAACACTATTGCTGCTCTTACCCTTACCTTCTACTGTCAGCAAACTGTACTCAAGAACATGGTGGATTGAGTGATTCAAGCAAACAATGGACTAAATTTGTCAACAGAAGGTGGTATGTCCTGACGAACATAAAGCTCAATGATTAACTAGGGATGGTAATGATAACTGGATGTAAATCAGACCTTGAAGCAAACTGGTGATGGTGCATGGAGAATGACTAGGGCTACGGCTCAAGACCTTTAGGCGGCCATACAATGAAATAAAAGATAATATCAGACTTTCTTTATTATGCAGGTTTACTTTTGAGATGGATACTACGCATATAGAGCTCATAGCCAAAAGCCTCACCTGATCGTACCCACGCCTGATGATACCGTGCCACTGGGAGTTACGTTCTTATTGCACTTGTTTTTTCCTATCTACTGCCTTTCTTCACCTGATGCTGAGACGCAATCTCAACTGCCAGGAACAGTCAACCCGCATCTCCTACAACTTAATGCCGTAAACGCAGTCAAAACAGTCAGCTCAAATACGCAGCCTTGGATCGTAGCAAGAGGAGAAACTGCAGCTCAAGTGGCAGACTCTTCAGCAGCTCACCTCCCTTACCACATGAACTATAGTCGATCATTTACAGCTACACATGTCTAAAAAACTATTACTCCTTGCTAAGAATATCTGCGAGATAGATCTTTTGTTTTAATCTTGTGCAGGTCAGGTCGGATGCCTAAGAGATGGGAGAAACCCTCACTGCCAGCATGCATGCACTGAAGAGAATCCCACACTTCTGATGGTCATGCGCACACACTATTATCTCTATAGAAAGGCCAAAGCTCTACTGCTGCACCTGCTCTATACCTCACAGCAAACAAAGATTTTGATGGCCACGACACTTATGTTGCTGTAATAGCATCCTATTATAACCTACTGCTGGAAATACTATAAAATGAGTTTCTTGTAGTAAAGGCCCACAGCTGGAAATGAAAGCCCTCACTGTAGAAAAAGCTCTCAGTGCAACAAATCCCTCATACTGCTGATGCTATCATAGGCTTTCGACTCACCATATTGTTGATGCTCACACTCTTGTTGCTGCCAATATAAAGTTTGACTGCCTGGAGTCCTCACTATAAAGAAGGCCTAACCTAAAGCTACTTCAAGCCTCACTGCTGAAATGCCGCATGCTCCTGCACTCACCAACTCAAAGTTGTTTGTAAATTGAGTATTAGATAAAATAATTCTCTAGTATTATAAAATGAGCTTCTTGTTTCATTATTGTACAGGTCCTTTACTAAATGATGCTAAAGCCGTTGTCGCACTGAGAACAAGATCTTCACTATGCTGAACATGTGAACCTTATATTGCAGTTGTAACTCACATTTTAATGCAGACCTAAACACACCGTTTCTGTAGCTCCTGCCCGCGCTATTACTCAGACCTGCAGAATGATGGACAAAGTTGGAGGAAAGAATCCTTCACCGCCAATGTTCTCACTAACGATGTTCCTTTCATTGTGAAGAATGCCTCACTGATGGCTGATGTTGATGAGTCTCTCCAACACGCACTGATACTACTTGCACACCCAAGATACTGCTGTGTACTTAACTATGATCACCCCTTACTATGGTCGTCTAGCACCTAGCATCTACCTGCATGATAATACCGTTGCGAAAGACATGACATGAGAATAAAGATCAAGAAGCTCAAAATATGGAACCAATAGCTAAACAAAGTCGAACCTAGACATGTTGCTTAGGCATGGTTGAATAATACATTACTACATACCAAGAAAGAGAAATCTGAAGAGCTCCACGAATTTTGTGATAATAACACTACTACACTCACGACCTGAGAATTACTCAAGAAGCTGATACTGCCATACTAATGACAGGGCAGCGAAAAAAATAAAATAATTACTTGACTTGTACGGATTCGAACCCAAGACGACCATTAACTCCTATGCTAAGGCGTGAACCACTACACCAATCCTTTGTTACTGACAAATGGAAGGGTGTGGCCTATTAAAGAACTGACGAAATCCTTACAGATAAAACCTCACGGCACTGAGTACAAAACTTCACTATCAACGTGCTCTCAATGTGAAGAAAGTCTCACTACAAAGGAGCCGCAATGTATAAATAATGCCTCAGTAAAGATGATCTTATTAAATATTGCTTTATTGTCAATACCTCACTAAAGAATACCACAATGACCAGCGCTCTCGATGAGAAGAAACCATAATTACTGGCATACGCATACGTTTCTGCCCTCACCAACTTGAGCATGCTATCTTGCATCTAGTACATGACCTATGAAAAATGAACACTCAATTTCTCAGTTAGAAGCGATGAATGATTTAAAGGGCCAGTAAAAATGATATGGAAAAGTAACACTAAAAAGAAAGCTCAAGCCACAAATAAAGATGGGGCAATTGGCGCATACAAGGAAGCTCAATACAAATTCAACATACCCACCTGATCACCGGTCTTGTGGCACGAATGGGGCATTACTGCTGTCGTTTGAAAAATTACAAGATGTAAATAAATCTGACGAAAGAACTTCACATTTTCCCTCCCTTTATTTTAATTGTGCAGGTACCTAAGAGAACCTAAATTATAACCAAGAATGCACTCAAAATCAATATGATCAATATTCTCGCAGCCATGAATGATGCCCTATTCACAACAACAAGAGCCACAATTACTAAAGCAGCAAAATCTTGAAGTACCAATGTATACATGACAAAAATGAACAATTTCCAATTAAGGGGAGGCACATAACCTGGCAACAACGTTGTAGTACATCTAAAGTACTCTAGGGAACAACAACGATGAAGCAGTATGGCCCGAGGAAAGCAGCACCACTAATATTCTAATAACAGAGTCCAAACAAAGATAGCACCTAAAACTCCTCTGACGATAACTGCGGTCAATACCCTGAGGCACTGCCCCAGTCTTCACAAGGGCATCATCTTTTTCTTTCACAAGCTTCTACAATCAGCTTCCAAAAGCAAAAGGGGGCAAATACCAATCATCCCAAGCACCAACCTAAGTGGTAGATCAATAACTATAATTTGTTATCTTGTTTATTAATATTTCAGGAAAAGAAAATGATAGCACAATACAATGTAGAGCTCACAAACATTTCAAAATTAATGCAAGAAAAGGAACATAATCAGTCAAATAGACGCGTGCCAGATTTGCGCCGGGGCAACATAATCAAGTTCAGATGGTTGAGACAAACACCAATTTCGTATTAAAGACATAAACGACGATGCAGCTGACCTTATAGAAGCTATGCAAAGAGATGAAAGATGCAATTCAACTATCTATTATAGCCTCCGCCTTAAACAAAAAAGCAACAAGCCACGACATGGAGAATATACAATTCAATGACTTTACAAGTAAAAAATAATGAGACTCAGAGTAGCCCTCTAAACTCTCAGGTCACTGAT
>JAJJMA010342786.1:17351-29977 GCA_023529015.1 Papaver nudicaule
AGAGCTAGAGTAGTACTCTAGCTCTCAATACTCGCTGAATAAGCTCATCATAAATAACTTGTACTCAGCTCGTCCATGATCTGAGTACGAAAACTCTGAGACACAGAGTACTACTCTAGCTCTCAATACTCACTGAATAAACTCAGCATAAATAACTTGTACTCAGCACGTCCATGATCTGAGTACGAAAACTCTGAGACACAGAGTACTACTCTAGCTCTCAATACTCGCTGAATAAACTCGGCATAAATAACTTGTACTCAGCACGTCCATGATCTAAGTACGAAAACTCTGAGACACAGAGTACTACTCTAGCTCTCAATACTCGCTGAATAAACTCAGCATAAATAACTTGTACTCGGTCTTTATATGCCTCTTTTTGTTGGTAACGTAATCGACGCCAATTTAACACATTGATTTAACGTGGTTCGGTATCGAAGTACCTACGTCCACGGGTGGTAAATATGCACTATCTTTATTTATTAGATTTACTTATATACATGCAGTTATTTTGATTAAAATGATAAACGGTTTCCGTACGGGTATCCGGTGACGCTATGTACACGCTTTAAATTGATCCTGTCTGCTTCTGTAGAAATTGAACTAGTACTTGATATGCGAGGTTTGCCATTCCTATCCAGAGATAGATACAATGAAGGTTTAGGCCCCTTATCTTCTTTTGGTTGCGGTGCGCAGTCATGCGTTTCTTGAAACTGTAAGTGATGTGATATTTGATAAGTGAGGTCCGCGAATCCTCTCAGAGATAGATACATTTTCCGGCCGGAGCCAACATCTTCTTCTGTCCGCGGTGTGCAATGGTGCACTTCTTTAAATCTAAATATACTAAGGATAATACGGCTTTAAGTACAGTACGTTCCAAGGGTGGCTCAAAGTCTGTCCCTTCATGTTCTTCAAAACATACCGCCCCTTCCCAGCTATATCATGAATTATGTACGGTCCTCCCCAAGTTGGCGCAAATTTTCCTGCTTTCTTTTCTTTTTGGTATGGTGGGATGACTCTTAGCACATATTGCCCCACAACAAAGTTTCTAATCTTGGATCTTTTGTTGTATTCTGATGCGAGTCTTTGCTGGTAATTCTCCATTCGTTGTAATGCTACTTCTCTTATTTCTTCAAGGTCATCCGAATTTTGTAACATAAGATCCGAATTAAGCCCTTTTTCCCACGCCTCTGTTTTTGTGGAAGGGAGAATTGCCTCAGTGGGGATTACCGATTCAGCTCCGTATGTGAGTAAAAACGGGGTTTCTCTCGTTGCTTCTCTTCTCGTAGTGCAGTATGCCCACATCGTATTGTGCAACTGCTCACACCATGCTCCCTTCTTGGATCCCAAAGTTCTTTTCAGGTTCAACGCTATAGTTTTATTCGTGATTTTCGCCTGCCCATTACTTTGTGGGTATATGAGTGTGGATTTTAACTGAGCAATTTTGAAAAGTTCGTACAACTCATCGACATGCGTTCCTGACAACTGCGCCCTATTGAAAAAGGAGGGGTACCGAAATACTACCAACTTTTCGTTTTGGCTCGTGAGTCTTATGGTTTAAGTCTAAACGATCTCCAAAATCAATATCCAAACTTATAACTGGAGTTGTTAAACCTCGACAAAGAGTACTTTGGAGTCAACTCTACAGTTATTCAATAACGTACTACTTGGTGCTTTAATTATATAATCAGAGATATAATGCGAAAAGTAAAAGCACACAAGACGCCAGAGATTTTTTTAACGAGGAAACTGCCTTGCAGAAAAACCTCGGGACCTCGTCCAGATTGAACACCACCCAGTACAAACTGACTACAAACACTAGCCTATGTAGCAGAGACCAACTCAATCCCTCCAAGCGAATTGGCTACTGTCTCCTTCCTTACGTCTCTAGATCCCCCACAGATCGTCATGCACTTGATTCCCCTAGCTGACGTCCTTTACAGGCCTAAGAGTTGCTTTAACCGATGCCAAAGGCTTGTGTCAGCAATACTGGCTATGCAACCTAATTGTTGACGTATAGTGTAACTTTCCTCTATCAGTTTACCACACATAAGATGACTTCCTTCGGATTGTTAAATCCAGGTCATACGGAAATCTACTTCACAAATCGGGGATGCCACGCAAACCAAGTAAGCAATGCCCAATTCGTATCTACCTCAGTTATACATGAAGAATCACTTAAGAAACTTGTATAACTGGAGCTAACTAGGTCTTACAACACCGAGTGCAGCCGTGCGTTGCTACTTTTCCAACCTTGTTGAGTAACGTATCAGTTCTTGAATAGCCGTATATCAGAAGAGACGGACTTTAGAATAGACAAGAACGTGATCAGGTTACCAAGGTTACAGGTTAATCCGATTTCAACCAAATATGGTTTCAATCTCCTACCTGTGCTTCCCAACTCTCAAGAGAAGTCTTTATAGTCGTAGGGAGTTCCCTGAGGAGCTGCAACCTATAGAGGATGACTATACCACAACAAGCATTCACCGAAGTGAAAAGAGTTTACGCTACCTTCCCTAAGGACCTTCACGTATGCTTGATGCTTGCGGTATTTGTCCATAGACACCTCTATTTATAGCACTCAATAAGATAGGTTGCTTTGGAATAAAGCAATCAATTACTTGTCCCACAAGTTAGGGAAACCCTAAACTTGATAACCAAGTAATAGAGATTAATCTCAATTGGAATTCTTTTTATCATTATCTGCCAAGTGTTTTGTTAGCTCAAAAACACTTCAAGATAGAAATCCAACAGACCAGAGATAATCTTATCTTATTGACTCATTGAGGATTGTTAGATGGAACACAAAAAATATTTTGTGATAACCAAGTCCATCTAAGAGATAAAGGAGTTTGGAATTTGACTCAGAGTGAAATTCTAAAAGAATCTTCACTAAATCCGACACCAGCAAGATGACTACCGTCAGGTTCACGTACTGGTACGCGAAATAAATAGCCATCTCGAACTCAGGGAATTTCCGAGTTTCTGGTACGCAAACCGGTTCGTGAACCGTGCGCCTGTCAGATACCGTCAAATCTGGATTCCGCTGGAAGTACTGGGCTGAGCCAGAAGTTAGACGTGTGTACGTCCTCAGCTGTGATCCATGGACTCTTTGCTCAAGAGTACTCCTTTAGTTTCATCCATATCCAACTAATAGTTTGCAAGCAAACCATTGTAATGGACACATGGCACCGAATCTGTCTCATTCATTCTTGTACTCACAGTATTTGTGGGAGCAAACACTGGTCATGACACAAGGCCACGTTACACAAGAATACGATCTCAATCGCTATTATCACTACTAAAGTAGTCGACTATATTTCGAAAGAATAGAGAAAGTATAATAGAAGAATATCCATAAAGTCATAACTCCTACTAACCTTTTATCGATGAAGAATAATTGATGTCTTCTTTGTCTTCACAGTCTTTGTCTTCAAGGTCTCTTCTACTTTGTCTATATCTCAATTCCGAAATCTAAACTCTATTATGCTAAATCAAGAATTGAGTTTTGACACCTAAAACTGACTACTAGCTTGACATACCAACGCTAGTGGGTTTGACTTGACAATGCCCTAAAAACTATTATCAGAGACTATGGCGGCGGGAATTCCAAATCTGCAAATGAAATTTTCGAACAGGAACATGAAGATGTCAATGTTTCTGATGTTAGCCAACGCCTTAGCCTCCACCCACTTAGTAAAGTAATCCGTGCCACTATCAGTTATTTTCGCTTTTTGGTGCCCATCACTAAAGGTCCCAGTATGTCTACTCCCCATTTTGCGAACGACCATGGGCTGAGTACGAAATTTAGCGTTGTGGCTGGAGCGCGGATTCTTCGTGCGTAACGTTGGCACTCCTCACATCTTTTGGACATGCTTGCCGCGTCATTCTTCATGTACGGCCAGTAATACCATTGCATCCTTGCTTTGTGGGCCAAGGATCTTCCCGCGCTGTGATTTCCCGCATCCCCGTAATGTATGGCGACTAAAACTTCATGTCCTTCTTTTCTGGATAAACATCTGAAGAGAGGTCCTAAGAAAGATCTTTTGTACAAGATTCCTTGGCGCAACTCGTAGTTCCTGGCTTTTAACTCAATCTTCCTTTCTTGTAAGTAATTTGACGGCCTTAGTCCTTTTTCCAACAATCGGCGGATTGGGATTCTCCAATCTTCTTCCTCATAAACCATCATTTCGCGGTTTTTCTCAGCTTCCTCAATAAGGTCCTCCATAGTAGCTTTGTCAACCATCATTTTGCGGTTTCATTTGCTGCCATGACTTCCTTGGTCTGGATAGAATGCTCATATATTCGGCTAATTTTGATTGCGGTAGTTGAGGGATCTCTCATCATTGAAGAGAGGAATGCTAGTGTGTCTGCATGGCGATTATCCTTCCTACACAAGTGTCGAAACACGATTTTTTCAATTTGGGATGCGAGACTCTGCGCCAAGGCCATATATTCCATCATGTTTTCGTCCACAGTTTGATACTAAAGCTCAATTTGCCTGATGACCAACTGGAAATCACTTGTTAGTCGTACGTCACTGATATGCATCTCAATGATCAATCGTAATGCGTGAATTACGGTCTCATACTAGACTACGTTGTTCGTGTGCACTTTGAATTCCAATCTAAAAGAATGCACCAAACGGTGTCCTGCGGGGGATGTAATGACGATGCTAATTCTCGCTCCCTCTTTATTCCTGGACCCGTCAACAAACACCTCCCATCTTCGCGAGTTTGAAGGAACCAATATGTTGTTGGGATCTTCTTTGTCTTCCTCGAAACCTGGTATGTCGTCCACGCCATCATCATTATCCAAAGGTAAGTCTGCTAAGAAATCTGCTAGCACTTGAGATTTTCTTGCTGTGCGGGATTCAAAGA
The DNA here is from genome assembly GCA_023529015.1 of Papaver nudicaule. NCBI lineage: Eukaryota > Viridiplantae > Streptophyta > Magnoliopsida > Ranunculales > Papaveraceae > Papaver > Papaver nudicaule. The sequence continues at coordinate 22,232 of JAJJMA010342786.1, forward strand.
TGATGTTGTGCTGCCCTAGCTGGGCGTTCCATTTTGCTATTCTTCCTACTGCCTCCGTGTAGCCGAGTACTGATCCCAATGGTGCTTTGGTAATAACTCGAATGTAATGCGCATCAAAATATGTCCTCAGCTTCTAACTTGCATGGACAAGAGCCAATATGAGTTGTTCTAGCTTAGTGTAGTTCTTCTCTGCTGCTGACAATGTTTTGCTGACGTAATAGACAGGCTGTTCCTCCTTCAGGTTAGTTCAGACTAAGACCGCACTCACTGCGTTACTTGTGGCCGCTATGTACAATGCCAAAACTTCATCTCGCTCGGGTTTTTGTAGAATAGGTATGGCAGCCGGGTTTCTGAAATTCTTTTAACTTCCGCGGGGATGGCATATCCACTATTGCTTGGATTTTTTTCCAGATCTACCTCGATTCCTCTTTTCGTGACCAAATATCCTAAGAATTTCCCCGAGGTGACTCCAAAGGTGCATTTGTCTGGGTTTACTTTCATATGACATTCCCTCATGGATTGAAAATTTCCCTTAGGTCTCCAAGATGATTGCTTGCCTTCTTGCTTTTGACGAGCATGTCATCCACGTATACTTCAAAATTATGCCCTATCCAAGGTTCAAAAACCTTGGTTACCAGTCTCTGGTATATTGCTCCCGCATTTTGCAGACCAAACGACATTCTGGTATAGCAATATAGTCCTCTAGGGGTGAAAAATGTAGTATGCTCCTGGTTCTTTGGTGCAAGTGTGATCCGGTTGTAACCGGAATATCAGTCCATGAATGATAACAGCTCGTGTCCCGCAGTTGCATCGACGAGTTGATCTATGCTAGGGAGTGGATAACTGTCTTTTGGGTACGCCTTGTTGAGATTGGAGAAGTCTATGCATATCTGTACGCCTCCATTCTTTTTTGGTACCACCACCATATTGGATATCCAAGTTGGGTATTTGACTTCCCTTATGAACCCTGCGTCCAAAAAATTTTCAATTCCTGCTCCACTGCATGCTGATAGTCTGGTGATATTTTCCGCAATCTCTGCCTGAAGGGTTACGTTCCTGGTTCTATCTTCAACTCATGCTCCACCACTTCTGGGTTTATGCCGGGCATATCTCCCATTTTCCATGAAAATATGTTTGCGTACTCAATTAGAAATTTGTGTAGTGATTCCTCATGTTCTTCCCCCAGCAGAGTTCCAATTTTGATCATTCTAGGCATTTCCTCGGTGCTTATATTCACTTTTTGGTGGGCTCTACTGCGGAGAAAAGTGGCTCTGGTGCTCCTAAGAGGGGAGCGTTCTTTAATTGTTATTTGGTATGCGTTTTTCCCTTCGCCGCTTTCATTGCTTCCAATTCGTCTGGGCTCATGCTTGGACTAGACGTACTTGGAAGTCATGCATGCTTCCCTGTGGCCGGAAGGATTTCTCTCGCGATGTCCGTGAGGTGCTTTTCTATTGCCTTGTTCTTGCTTGCTTCTGATTCCCTCCACGGGCTAGACATTTCATACCCGGGATCCGTGTGCACATGCATCAAACATTTTCCCTTAGATTCCTCCAGATACTCATCTATGATCATATTCTTGTGTTATTCCTTGCGATACTTCCTGTTATTTCGCTCTGCGCGTTCCGCATTCATCCTTATCTCGATCGCATGACATTCCCTTGCGATATCCTGGTCTCCCTTGATTTGCATTTCCCCTTGACTGGTGGGAAAACTCAAGTGTTAGTGGTATGATGATGCTACTCCTTTCAACTGGTGCACCCATAGTCTTCCTATGATGGCGTTATATGGGGATGACGCGTCTGCTATGCTGAAACTGGTATTAACTGTCAATGGTCCCACTTTCACTTCTAGCACGATTTCTCCTTTAGGCTTTGAGATCGATCCGTTGAAACCGTATATGGTATACCGTGATGGAGAGAGCTGCTCATCCTTGAGGTTCATCTTAAGGAAGGCGATTTAGAACATTACATTCAGCGAACTTCAACTGTTAATCAAGATTTTCTTCATGTTCCATCCAGTTATGGGAAGGGTTAGAACCAGCGGGTCGTTGTGAACTTCCACCTCTTGATCTACATCGGCTGCTGAAAAACTTAATGGCGTAGCCATCCATTCTTTCCATTGTTCTACAACCTCTCCGTTCATGCTGAAGACTTCTTGATCTATTCGCTTTCGGAGTCGTTGGCTTATGCTTCCCACAAATGCATGCGTTGGAGACTCCGAGTGCGTAATCATATGAACAACTTGATCATTGGGCGGGATCGTGACCGTCTTCTATTGATGGTTTCGTGGTTGCTGCTGCACATATTGTGCCAAGTCCCCTGTATCTACCAATCATTGGATGTAATCCTTTAACGTCTTGCAATTTTCGGTTCAATGTCCTTTAAACTCGTGATACTCACAAAAATATTTGTGATTTTCATTCCTTGGAGCTTGTTGTCCTCTTGACCAAGGACATTTCATATCCGCACGGGATTTCAAAGTTCGCAATATTTTAGATATGATGGTGTTCAACTTGGTGAACACCGCATCGTTGTAATCATAGCTCTTCTTTCCCGCTCCAGGCTTTGGAATCTTGTTGTCGTATTGCTTCGTATCATTGTATTTTCGCTTTCCCGAAGGCTCAGGTTCCATTGAGTTAGTACGGTGAGAACTTCTGTGGCCTTGAGATGACCTATGGTTGCTTTTTTGATTGTCTGAAGATCTGTGCAATTGTCCACGCGGATTGTCTCTCTGTATCTCCTCTAGTCGTACGTGCTTCTCGAGGATGATGAGCAATGATCCCTCCGTTTGCGGGTCTGATCCGTGAATCTCCACATAGAGTGTGCAATGCCTATCTAATCCCCAGGTAAAGCCGCTGATTTTTTCCTCGTCGCTTACATTGCCTATCTCTTGACATATCTTTGACATCTTCTCTCGTATTCTCTGTAATCCTCACCAGGCTTGGAGATCAGCCCGTGAAGCTTATCCGTTCCTGTCTTCAAAGCTTTGTTGTACATGTACTGTCCTACAAACCTGGTGGCCAATTCAGCGTACGTCCTGATGGAGTTGGGCGCCAAATTGTCGTACCATTGGAGTGCTACTCCCTTTAAGCTGGACGGGAAGTACCTGCACATAACCACATTATTTCTGACCCAAGGGGCCATGACCCGTGCGTAATACCTGAGAAGTGCCGCAGGAAATGACGGGAGCAGGCATTTCTTGGAGATTTTGGTTAGTGCTAGCCTTGGAACGAGAGGCGTAGTCTGTGCATCATGCATTGCTACCTCCAACCTGTTTCCTCCTTGATGTGCTCTGATTGCTCTCAGCTCCGCCCTCATTTCTTCCAGTTCATTCCGGTATTGGTAGTCTGGTGCGTGCGGTATGGTGACGTGGTTGAGGATAAGCTGGTCCATCCACCGCCTGATCTTCATCGTCAAAGTTCGTACCATAATCGTCATCTTCGTAATCTCCATCCATATCGTCCTCTGCGGATTGATCTCCAACTTCGTAATTGTAGTTTATGTCTTCGTGATAGTCACCACCGCGCTGTCGGGCCTGCTGGATTCTTTGTCGAGGATGCATCATCACTCTTTTGTCCTGATTGTCTCCACGACGAACATTTTGCGAACCTTCTTCACGCATCGGGTCTCTTGGTAGTTGGTATTGTAACGGTTGAACCGGTTGTGCTTGCGCTAGCGCCGCCGTATTTCCTTTTAGCTCCTCGTTTTCCCGCGCCAGGATCGACATTGCGTCTGCTAAGATCTTTCGCTCTCTCTGAGTTGCTTTGAGTTCTGCCGCCAATAGGATGGATGCGTTTGACTGCGGAGATGGCTCTATTCTTGGAATGACTTCGTGTTGCTGATAGAATTCTGCTTCTATTTCTTCTTTCACCGAGTCATCCTCGCTAGATCCAATGGTGACATGTTGCTTTCCTCGTGCTTTCATTTTTGGATGCGTAGGTTGGATCTGCACGGGCGAAAGGACTCCACTTTCGGGAAGCTGATAGGGAAACTGCATGCGGGATGATCCTCCCAGCTCGCTTGGTGTTAGTCCGTATTGATGGAGAGGTCCTACCAACTTCTGCGCGCGCTCCCTGGAGGCTTTACAACTTTCAGTCGTGTGACCTTTAACTCCGTGGACTTCGCAGTAATCCTCCGCGGTTTCCGCTCCTATTTTGCTCTTATTTTTCTGCGCGTTCTGCACCTCAGCATCTCGTATTGATTGCAAATTCCTTGCATCCGCAGACGCCTTCTGCGATGCAATTTTCTAGGCTTCTGTTGCGGCTTTTATCCATAGCTTCCTTTAATGTGGCATCCGCTTTCAATTTTTGTCGCTCCTCCAGAACCTTCATCTGTGCGATTACTATCATTTCTGCAGATGCCTTTGCCGCGGCTGCCGCCGCTTCTTTAGATACTGTGTGCGCCACCTTGTCTGCTTCTGATAGAGTGCTTGGCTTCTGGTTCGATTTTCCGTGCGCAGCGTCCATGCTAGTTGTGATCTTCTGGGCGCTTCGGGTCATCATTGTTGGTATGGGGTTCTTTACAATATGCGGGTCCTTTTGTGATTCCATGTTCTGTAATGAAAAAAGTAGGAGAAAACACAAAGGTTTCATGGATGCCAAGTTAGTTTGGTTATTGTTATAATCCCATCTCCTCCCACGCTTTGCTTCCTTAGCGCTTATCTGCTACTCTGCTGCTGAATACGCAAACATACTCAACGCACATGTCAGTGGTAAGAGGTCACAAGATTGCAATATCACGAATAGTAGCAGACCATTCTGACTAAAATAGAGACACAAGGTCAATAGGAAAAGACTAATACTTTTACCGAGACAATATGTCCCTGTTTCTAGCGCCAAACTGTGAGCGCATAAACCATCCGATTAGGATTATGATCACAATCAATATCGCAGCATACATGTGAGTGTGATACAATAATGATATCAAAAATATAAATTTGAAGGATATCAATGCGGGCCAACCATTCATGGACGCATAACACAGTGATAAACAAACTCCTATTTGTTTGTCCTTTACCAGTCTTAAGAGACCGCGTTTCAATGAGATTTAACAAGTCCACACAAGATGATTGACTACGAGATCATCATGTATGGGGGTTTTCGCCGTAAATGTAAAGATACAACCGAGGATCCGTACATGATGAATGATATCGCAATCATCATGTAAGCATCGTTACTAAGAATAAACATTGAAGTAGCCATTAAAACATCACATGACCCGCACAGGATGATCGACTTCGAGATCATCATGCATGAATCGATATTCAAAGTAAAACATTAAGTTAATCATAAGCTTTATTACTATTGCGGTATAACATGACTTACAATGCATAAGCCTGTCATTTACTAATGTTCCAATAACTGACTTACGATGGACCGCTCTCACGCAATTGTCTACAAGCGTGAGGCTTCGTAATCAAATAACTAACTAACACAAACAATAGTGATCCATCAGTACACTAATACACACATTTTAGTAAGCAAACTGAGGCTTCGTAATCAAAGTGCAGTACCATATCTTTAGTCCACAATGTGCAAATGTTACCCAAATGTAGTGTTTCTTGAATCATGAGATCAACAACAGGTCTACACCCAATATGTTCACATTCTTCATCAACACAAGCACAAACATCTCTAGGCAACGATTTCACTTTCCCTTTTTACAAATAACTCAACACCACACTCAACGAATCAAATCCGACATCCACACCACCAACACCACTCATCAGTTTCTTTACCTCAAACTTCCTCTCATCTCTCGACTCCCCAAACACCGACTTAAAAAACGGACTCCTAACCGATAAAATTGCACGATGGACCCGGATTTCAATTTGCACACTCTACCCCTTATCTACAACATTTCAACCCATTGTTTCCATTCTCAGTAACAAAACTTAAACAAACGCGAACCCGAAAAGAACAACAACTTACGAAAGTGTAATTAAGTTCAGCAACAGCCCTTTTAGCTAACTCAACAGAATCAAATATAACAAAAGAAAAACCCTTATTCTCATTAGAACTAGTTTATCACCCGTACTATGCACGGGTTTGTTTGCTCTACTTTGTTTATGAACGATCATAGGTGACATTTTGAAATTAATTCCCAAAGGATACCAAAAGGTTAAACTATTATTTTTAAAAATAAAGTTATTAAGAACAACCAAGGGAGTAGATCCGTGAATTTGTTGATTGAACATATTACATGATTGTGCTAATTTAAAACTGGAATTGTTCGTTCACCGACTGTACGTGAATTTTCTGTAAATGGAGTCTATTTTAAGTATGTTATTTCCCTATATTATAATATGTTATGTGTATTTTAAGCTTGTGAATATACAATATTGTGTACTTGTAAATTATTTTCAACGTAGCATACTTGTGATATAGTGTGTTTCTGCAAAACAAAATAAATTAGAATTCGAATTAATGGAATACGTGTGTATTCGTATGTGTCATTAGATTTTAGATTAACACCCTAAAAGATAGGACAAACCTGTGAATCACATATGTATTAAGTAAGTGTGCATGTGTGCCAGAAAATTGTGAAAACGGAGGGATAATATGTTGAATTATATAAAAAAAATTGGTATGTGTATGGATGGGTGTGTATTGAAGAGCTATGATGGATCTGCGAATTACATGTACACTGATTCTTTTGGATAAACTTATTAATCAGTTATATGTGAAGTTAGTTTATATGTACTCTGCGAATTATGCGGTGAGTATAAATATTATTAAGCTTGTTAATTGAAGTACCAGTAAAATGTAACTTTGATTGAGATGTAAATCTAAATAGTGCATTATTCATATATAAAGTGTTTCGACACCCGTTATTTTCGATGATTATACATTCACATATTAATTTAAATCAGTGATGCATATGAATCCCCTATATATTGAGTGTTTAAACCTGTTTTCTGAATGAAACTAATATTTTGTGTATTTTGAACCCTTGAATCGTGAATATATATGATTTTTTATGTAATAAGTGTATACTATTCATGAATTCCAAGAGAGCGCATCTCTTGTTTTGGCGTAACAAAAACACATCATGATTTGTGTAAATTAATGTTTAGTGATTGTATGTAAAACCATCGTCTTATATAGGATACACTTGTAGATTAACCGTGGGGCTAAATTCATGCCTATCGAAGGGAGGTTTTTATAAGGTCACTAAGTTGTAAGATAAGCCTATAATAATTCCAACTCGATCAAATTAGATAACATTTGCAAATAATTCTTTCATAATAAGAGATTGGAGCTCGCCAATTATAGTTAAACTGCATTAACTAATCAAATTTGATCAAATTCATTCGTCTAAAACTGAAATCGACTTCTATTTACCTTGGTTTATATATAATGCACCTGAGGCTACATATAAAAACCCGAATCATAAAAAACTTAGCACCCACAAATGACTATTTACGGCATTCTCCACGCAGTCTCGTTTTTCCCCGTAAAACAATTTCTAGTGTCCCCCATCTGGGTTTGCCTTCTCACGTATTGTTTCCGAGATATCAAACCATGTCAAAAGAGATCAATGGTGCAACTTTGAAATGTAATTCTCATGATGTGTCAAACTCACAGTCATAAACATATGGCTCTGTTGACAAATTTCAAGTTTCATGGGCGCAAGTTTAGGGTTCCAGTACCAATGTAGCATATCAATCACATAATATCTGGAATGTAGCTCCAACTTTACGTATAATTCATATAAATTTTAAGGAGCTTTACCTTCAAATATATAA
>JAJJMA010342788.1:0-10802 GCA_023529015.1 Papaver nudicaule
CGGATCACAACACAAGTCACGGCGCCACGAATCACGACGCCACAAGCTACGACACCACAAGTGATGGCGCCACAAGTCACGGCGCTGCAACTATTAGAAAGGGGTAAATAAAGCTTGTAGTACCCATGGCAACAAAGGACTTACCAACAAACACTGAAGGGACGAACAACTCCATCATCACTAAGAGAATGACGACGAGACATGGGGACTTCCAGAGTTACCACTGCAGCCAGCCAGGAACTCCAGGGTTTGGACTCCCAAGACAAACCTGAACACAAGCATGTCCAACAGTCCAACTCTGCTACTCGATCGAGAGAAACCCCCTGGAGAACCAAGAAGATGAGGCACATCTCTATCTCGTCCACACCAACCTCCCTGTCCAAAAGACCCCTCTCTCATGGGATGCTCCTCACTGGAGGAAGTTCAGACTTCAAACTGTCGAAGCCGCAGTGTGATCAACCACAACCGTCCCTGTCTTGCTAGAGAAAGATCCAAGCAGTAAGGATTGAAGAAGCTCGTGATAACATGAGACCCGTTAGCAAACCAGATAACAGGGTATTGACACAATACAACTCAAAGGGTCCTGAACAAGAATGTGACTCAAGCACAAGATGCAGATCTGCAACAACAACCGCGAGGAGTACGAGGACTGAAGCCTATACAGGATTCCCAGACTCATCATCTCCGACGAAGTACTGGAGCTATTAGACGTCTGAATAAGGATGGAACAACCGGACTACCCCGACCCGATGATTCTCAACAACTAGAGAGAACGCTCTGCCTGCTCATCTTCGAAAGGCCAATACACATATGTCTGCACGAGGAAAGGCGAACCGAACGAGAGACGCTAATAAGATATCAGAAAACATGGCTGGGGACTCCTCGCCACCGCCGCTCTTCACTCCACCAAGTACCGATAGCAATACCGGCTACCACGACCCAATTAGTGGTGAAATTTTATCAAAGGGAAACGTGAAGTACAACAGATGCTCCCTTGTCTCTACCAAAGCGCTTCATCATCATGGAAGAGCCTACTCGACTAGAGATATCCATACAACATGTGACTACCCGCTACAGATCTCTCGAAGGAAGGGAGACCCAAGAGAAGAACTCTAATCAACACCGACATCACTACCGACGCCTTTGTAGAAGCCTCAAAGCCACCAGGATTTATATCTTCGCAGGATCCTCCTGGTAACAACACCACCAAGTCTTCGTCTTTCGAGCAAGCAATATCATGGTGGTGGCGCTCCTCTCCGCTATCACTAGCAACGAGTCTCCGACATCCTTCGGTGGCAACTCAGATCTAAGAAGATGACAGAGTGGAGTACTCAAAGCGCAAGGACTTCAAAAGGTGTGCCAATAGACGGAGAATGGGAAAGACTTCCTACGTGTTCACTTAAGGCTCTACCACAACATGCTAGAAGAGACAATCATCTCTACGGAATCAGAGTTAAAACTTCTGGAGCAAGCGATGTGTGAGCAAGAATATTGATACGGGGATTAAAGGTATTTGTCTCACTAAACCTTCACAAGTTTCGAATTCTAGAATACCTTCCACCACGAAATATTCCCATAGCCTCACACCTTCCACCAAGACTATCTCCGTGGCTCCACATTCGCGGAAACACCTTTACAATAAAATCCCACAGTGCTACAAAACAGAAAACTACCTTCCCCAGAAGATATCTCTTACAACAAAAAGTTCACCTAACCTTAGCCCCACAGGATGTTCCCAATACCGTATGCCTCTGTGACTCCACAAAATGCTCTCCCAACCTTCATTAACCCTCTGGATCAACGCCATTACCTACAACCTCAACGCTAGTTATCAAGCAAATACTATAAACCATCTTGTAGAGAAGTTAATTTATTTTGAACCTCCATGGAGCAAACCTACCCTGGAGACAAGCAATGGCGTGCTCACGACTACATACCAAGTTCGATGAACAACGACCCTCACGAAAACGAGAAGCGCGGAAGATTGGTAAAAGATCTGAAGGTGATTTTTAGACAGCATCTTCCTCCAGGTGTATACTGATATGTGTAAAAATTTTGTGGCAATCCAATTCGTGGATAAAGAGATATGGCGCAAGCATTACAGTACACCGAAATAAGTGGACAGAACTTACATACGAAACCAAAACAGTTGCTGCGGAAATCTCGTGAGGAGTTCTTAGGTAAAATTTATACACAAACTCTGTTTTAATGTCTACAACTTTGTGGTAAAATTTCATACGATAACCCCATGTGGTTTGAGAAATATGGCGTGAACATTGGGGAAAAGAAGAGCTGTCAGAATTTCATGCGCCAACAACTTTTGTCGCGAAGAAACAACCGGTTTGAGAAATCACAAGGGATTTTGGAAAGATTTTCGTACAAAATCTTTCTCTGTATGTCTCCCAGCATATACTAAAATTTTATACCAATACAGCAAGGGGATTGGGAGATACGACACAAACACTACAGCACACGCGAGACGCGCAATCAGGAATCATGTGCAAGACCACGTCGAGTACTGCGGAAAATATACGAGGATCCTCGAAGATATTTTTGGACACAATACTTCCCTGGATGTCTACTACCATGTGTAAAAATTTCGTGATGAACAACTAGTGAGTTAAGATATATGACGCAAACATCAGGAGACACGCAAGACGCGAACTGTCGGAGTTTACAACAAATAGGCTATGGTGCAAAGCTCATAGCGCCAGCATCCACGGCGCTACCAAGTCCATGGCGCCACATCTCATGGAGCAACACCTCATAGCGCCAACATCCTCCTAGAACTTCACTACACAGTAAAGAGGGCGAGGTAAACATCTTCATCAAGTAGTTCGCCTATTTTGACTCCAACACCCTCCTCAACGACTGGGGACTTGGCGCAATTGTCGTGCTTTGGGGGGAAGTCTCTGTAGAGAGGATACCGAGACGAGACGACACATGCTCTACACCAAAACAGAAGACGTTCAGATCCACACCAAGAAAAAAGAATACGATCGACTCCCATGGTATCTCTCTACCAACTGCTACTGTCGGTTACCACTGGATTAGTCATTGTCTCGTAAAGCATCGGTGCTCCACCTCACTCAACACTACGGATTCAACTCTAAACACCAATGGACGCGTCTTGCTTACTGGAAAGTACACCACCCAATCTTGCACAAAGGTGTTGCTCAGGAAATTAGCTAATTGCATAACCATTCTCCAAGTGGAGACGATCAAGGAGAAACAAGGACTTGATCACGACAAGAAGAAGGAGGAAAAGTTCTCTGCTAAAACGGGTAAAACCTCTCCCTTCTTTTTATTTTCTTGGCTAAGACCTAGCCTATGTATGTATTCACATACATGACACTGGGGACCTCACTAAGCATAGTGTCCCCTTCTCTAGAAAAGTCACGGCTCCGCAAGAGCTTGTGGCCCATGAAACCTATGGCGCCACGAATAACTTAAAAAAAAAAGGAATTTAGGGTTTCACGCCATGGCCACGGCGCCACACCCATACGCCCACTTAGCTTTCATGGCGCCATGGCCATGATGCTGTGACCATGGCCCCTTGCTTTCCTCGGCCATCGTGGTGCCAACTATGGCACCACCCATCTCGTCCCGCTAACACCTAAAAAAAAAAAGAGAGAGAGAGAGGCTTCATCCAACTACACTTGCATGTTTTCACACGCATAGTCTCATTCTCAGCTTTACATCATAGTTATAGTTCACATTAGAATATTAGCTCGATATAATCTTTACTAGCATTGAGTAGAAAGCCTTGAGAAAATTGAGGTTGTCATCACCATCCGAGTGCTTAGTATGAAACATTACTGTTCCACACTAACCAGGGGACTTTCTGTAGATGGTGAAAAATGAGAGAGGGACAAGATTGTAAAACCACTCTCTAACCACGCCTTACCTAAAGGCAATTGCCTATTCAGGCACATCTCTATAGCTCAGAATGCAACCCATTCTACGAGCTGAATAAACTCTCTATGAGTTCTCTCTTATAACTCCCGGTGGAGAGGATGATATCATAGTGCAGTACTGATAATCTCACCAGCACATTAAACCCATTAATCTGCTTCATGTCGACATCGCCTCGAATTCCTCGACATCAGAACCAGATCGCTCAATGGTACATGGTGAAGGGTTAACAGAGACGCATCCTCATGGATTTCCTCTTAAAAATACGACTCAACATCCGAGTCTTAATGAAAATCTCAGGAATATCGAAGCTCTAGGCCTGTCCAGAGCTCTCTGAGAAGCATACAACAGCCTAAACAGGCTTAAGCAGACCTCATCCTAAGCTCAGGATGGTCTGACATACCATGGATAAGCACGCCATGACTTCGAGTACGATGTAGCGCAAGCACGCACATCGCAACCAAGGCGGTATAGCCCGCATGCACCAGCTGCAACAAAGTTGGCCTAGGCCAAAGGCCAAGGCCGTGGAAACCAAAGCCACGGCGTCATGACTCATGGCGCCATACAAGGCCGTGGCAACCAAAGCCACGGCGCCATGACTCATGGCGCCATACAAGTTGGCCTTGGCCAAAGGCCAAGGCCGTGGCAACCAAAGCCACGACGCCATGACTCATGGTGCCATACAAATTGTCCTTGGCCAAGGGCCAAGGTCGTATCTGCTGTGCCCTCTCTCCACGGCCACGGTCTCCTGGACCACGGTCTCCTCGGACACGGTCTCCTCGGACATGGTCTCCTCGGCCATGTCTCCACGGCCATGCCTCCTCGGCCACAGTCTCCTCGGCCATGTCTCCACGGCCATGCCTCCTCGGCCACGGTCTCCTTGGCCATGGCGCCACGAGTTCCTAGCCTCGGCCAACAGCCAAGGCTGCTGCTATGCATCCAATACGCGTGTCTCTTAGCGCCACACCCATATTAGCCACAGATTCATAGCCACACGAAGCTGTTCAAACTCAATACAACCATGCAATATCTGCATACCACTCGAGATATCCAAACATCACACGGGGGGATGACTTTAGGGGTATTGGTCTGGCGGTCTACGGCGGTTGAAAGAAACTGATTGAGATAGTGGACAGTTACGAGAAAGTGGCGCTGAGTGGACACGATCTACACGATCCTAGCAGTTACCGAAAACAACTCCTGTCCTCCACTCCCCCACTCTTCCACGACTTCCACCTTCTCTGTCGAGAGATCAGGGTGAGTTCAAAACTATAAATAGAGGCCTCCTTTATCTTCCAAGGCAGAACATCTTTCCAGAACAACCAGATATTCAGAACACTTGAATAAACCAGAGCCTCAGAGCAAACACACCTGAGCAACCCAACACACTTCTTTTCCAGTCACCTTCACGGCGGAGATCTTGAACTCTTACACCCAAAATACATCCTCAACCTGATCTCAAGTTTCTTTCACTGTTTCCCTCCCTAGACCAACCTCATCCTCTTTGTGACCGAAAGATGGGAACGGCCATTGACTTGGATTAGGCTCGTCTTGTTCGACTTTGATCTCGAGCACTACGAAAGTACCCAGAGACGGTGCACTGTTTTTCCAGGTAAAAACATATGGCGACCACAGTGGGAGATCAATCTCTCGGTTTCAGAAGCCTTTCTCAAAAAATGGTTGAACTAGGGACATGGTCAGACTACAAAAATCTCAACTCCACAACTGAAGCCGCTCCAACTTCCAGCATAATACCTTCCAATCCACCCACACTCAACGTCGTGCCCAGCATCCAGACCACCCACGATGCTTCCCCTGTAACACCTACTGTCTCAGCAACCCCTGTCACGCCCATTGTAACGCCTAGTTCAACTCTCCCGGCATTTCCTCGGTGAACCTTGTTGTTTCAGCGACTCCTGCATATCCAGATCCAGTTAGCACGCCTCGTAGTAACCTCTCCTCTTCGATCAGGATCAATGCTACCACCCTAAAGGAAGAGGAAGTGCCAAGGACGCCAACCTTGGAGGAACTAGTCAAGTGTCGAGACGATCTTCCGGAAAGACGAATCAAGACCCAAGTTGAAGTCTCGGCTCATCTCGAAACTCTAACCGCGAAACCGTCAACAAGTTCACAAGCCAAAGGAACTCCCAGATCTGCTGCTAGTACGAACACCACTGCGATCTACGTCTAGGATGACGAGATGATCTCTACTCAAGCAGAACCTCAGCATGAAGAGAGCCACAACTCGGATATGTCGCAAAAGACGATTTGAATAGACCAGAGCCCAGAGGAGGAGACGACGCCAGTTCACCAGCACCGACAAACGTGCCCACACAAGGTGTAGAGGGCCCCTTTCCCCAAGAGGGGAGCATCGACACCACCGAGTACTGAGACTCAGAAAATTCCCGGAACCCCCACTGGCAGAGCCTGCACTTAGTACGACAACCTTGCCCGGCATTGGAGCTCTGCGAAATGATCCTTGTCTACAGAGCCCTCTATGAAACTGCAAAAGACTTGCCTCGCCTGCACCAACGCTACCAGAAAGGGCCAAACCCCTAAGAAGCGAAGAGGCTCGTAATGCCAACGGCGACATCAACCTCATCAACGAGCAGTACAACAACAACTTACCTTCGGTGAGTACCATCACCGAAGGGAATAAGAGGAAGAGTCCAGCTACAGAGGTGACACACCCAGAGCATAGAACTTCAAGCTCGCTTTGGAAACTTCAGGTGACGGCATGGGTCGAAGCGGATCACAACACAAGTCACGGCGCCACGAATCACGACGCCACAAGCTACGACACCACAAGTGATGGCGCCACAAGTCACGGCGCTGCAACTATTAGAAAGGGGTAAATAAAGCTTGTAGTACCCATGGCAACAAAGGACTTACCAACAAACACTGAAGGGACGAACAACTCCATCATCACTAAGAGAATGACGACGAGACATGGGGACTTCCAGAGTTACCACTGCAGCCAGCCAGGAACTCCAGGGTTTGGACTCCCAAGACAAACCTGAACACAAGCATGTCCAACAGTCCAACTCTGCTACTCGATCGAGAGAAACCCCCTGGAGAACCAAGAAGATGAGGCACATCTCTATCTCGTCCACACCAACCTCCCTGTCCAAAAGACCCCTCTCTCATGGGATGCTCCTCACTGGAGGAAGTTCAGACTTCAAACTGTCGAAGCCGCAGTGTGATCAACCACAACCGTCCCTGTCTTGCTAGAGAAAGATCCAAGCAGTAAGGATTGAAGAAGCTCGTGATAACATGAGACCCGTTAGCAAACCAGATAACAGGGTATTGACACAATACAACTCAAAGGGTCCTGAACAAGAATGTGACTCAAGCACAAGATGCAGATCTGCAACAACAACCGCGAGGAGTACGAGGACTGAAGCCTATACAGGATTCCCAGACTCATCATCTCCGACGAAGTACTGGAGCTATTAGACGTCTGAATAAGGATGGAACAACCGGACTACCCCGACCCGATGATTCTCAACAACTAGAGAGAACGCTCTGCCTGCTCATCTTCGAAAGGCCAATACACATATGTCTGCACGAGGAAAGGCGAACCGAACGAGAGACGCTAATAAGATATCAGAAAACATGGCTGGGGACTCCTCGCCACCGCCGCTCTTCACTCCACCAAGTACCGATAGCAATACCGGCTACCACGACCCAATTAGTGGTGAAATTTTATCAAAGGGAAACGTGAAGTACAACAGATGCTCCCTTGTCTCTACCAAAGCGCTTCATCATCATGGAAGAGCCTACTCGACTAGAGATATCCATACAACATGTGACTACCCGCTACAGATCTCTCGAAGGAAGGGAGACCCAAGAGAAGAACTCTAATCAACACCGACATCACTACCGACGCCTTTGTAGAAGCCTCAAAGCCACCAGGATTTATATCTTCGCAGGATCCTCCTGGTAACAACACCACCAAGTCTTCGTCTTTCGAGCAAGCAATATCATGGTGGTGGCGCTCCTCTCCGCTATCACTAGCAACGAGTCTCCGACATCCTTCGGTGGCAACTCAGATCTAAGAAGATGACAGAGTGGAGTACTCAAAGCGCAAGGACTTCAAAAGGTGTGCCAATAGACGGAGAATGGGAAAGACTTCCTACGTGTTCACTTAAGGCTCTACCACAACATGCTAGAAGAGACAATCATCTCTACGGAATCAGAGTTAAAACTTCTGGAGCAAGCGATGTGTGAGCAAGAATATTGATACGGGGATTAAAGGTATTTGTCTCACTAAACCTTCACAAGTTTCGAATTCTAGAATACCTTCCACCACGAAATATTCCCATAGCCTCACACCTTCCACCAAGACTATCTCCGTGGCTCCACATTCGCGGAAACACCTTTACAATAAAATCCCACAGTGCTACAAAACAGAAAACTACCTTCCCCAGAAGATATCTCTTACAACAAAAAGTTCACCTAACCTTAGCCCCACAGGATGTTCCCAATACCGTATGCCTCTGTGACTCCACAAAATGCTCTCCCAACCTTCATTAACCCTCTGGATCAACGCCATTACCTACAACCTCAACGCTAGTTATCAAGCAAATACTATAAACCATCTTGTAGAGAAGTTAATTTATTTTGAACCTCCATGGAGCAAACCTACCCTGGAGACAAGCAATGGCGTGCTCACGACTACATACCAAGTTCGATGAACAACGACCCTCACGAAAACGAGAAGCGCGGAAGATTGGTAAAAGATCTGAAGGTGATTTTTAGACAGCATCTTCCTCCAGGTGTATACTGATATGTGTAAAAATTTTGTGGCAATCCAATTCGTGGATAAAGAGATATGGCGCAAGCATTACAGTACACCGAAATAAGTGGACAGAACTTACATACGAAACCAAAACAGTTGCTGCGGAAATCTCGTGAGGAGTTCTTAGGTAAAATTTATACACAAACTCTGTTTTAATGTCTACAACTTTGTGGTAAAATTTCATACGATAACCCCATGTGGTTTGAGAAATATGGCGTGAACATTGGGGAAAAGAAGAGCTGTCAGAATTTCATGCGCCAACAACTTTTGTCGCGAAGAAACAACCGGTTTGAGAAATCACAAGGGATTTTGGAAAGATTTTCGTACAAAATCTTTCTCTGTATGTCTCCCAGCATATACTAAAATTTTATACCAATACAGCAAGGGGATTGGGAGATACGACACAAACACTACAGCACACGCGAGACGCGCAATCAGGAATCATGTGCAAGACCACGTCGAGTACTGCGGAAAATATACGAGGATCCTCGAAGATATTTTTGGACACAATACTTCCCTGGATGTCTACTACCATGTGTAAAAATTTCGTGATGAACAACTAGTGAGTTAAGATATATGACGCAAACATCAGGAGACACGCAAGACGCGAACTGTCGGAGTTTACAACAAATAGGCTATGGTGCAAAGCTCATAGCGCCAGCATCCACGGCGCTACCAAGTCCATGGCGCCACATCTCATGGAGCAACACCTCATAGCGCCAACATCCTCCTAGAACTTCACTACACAGTAAAGAGGGCGAGGTAAACATCTTCATCAAGTAGTTCGCCTATTTTGACTCCAACACCCTCCTCAACGACTGGGGACTTGGCGCAATTGTCGTGCTTTGGGGGGAAGTCTCTGTAGAGAGGATACCGAGACGAGACGACACATGCTCTACACCAAAACAGAAGACGTTCAGATCCACACCAAGAAAAAAGAATACGATCGACTCCCATGGTATCTCTCTACCAACTGCTACTGTCGGTTACCACTGGATTAGTCATTGTCTCGTAAAGCATCGGTGCTCCACCTCACTCAACACTACGGATTCAACTCTAAACACCAATGGACGCGTCTTGCTTACTGGAAAGTACACCACCCAATCTTGCACAAAGGTGTTGCTCAGGAAATTAGCTAATTGCATAACCATTCTCCAAGTGGAGACGATCAAGGAGAAACAAGGACTTGATCACGACAAGAAGAAGGAGGAAAAGTTCTCTGCTAAAACGGGTAAAACCTCTCCCTTCTTTTTATTTTCTTGGCTAAGACCTAGCCTATGTATGTATTCACATACATGACACTGGGGACCTCACTAAGCATAGTGTCCCCTTCTCTAGAAAAGTCACGGCTCCGCAAGAGCTTGTGGCCCATGAAACCTATGGCGCCACGAATAACTTAAAAAAAAAAGGAATTTAGGGTTTCACGCCATGGCCACGGCGCCACACCCATACGCCCACTTAGCTTTCATGGCGCCATGGCCATGATGCTGTGACCATGGCCCCTTGCTTTCCTCGGCCATCGTGGTGCCAACTATGGCACCACCCATCTCGTCCCGCTAACACCTAAAAAAAAAAAGAGAGAGAGAGAGGCTTCATCCAACTACACTTGCATGTTTTCACACGCATAGTCTCATTCTCAGCTTTACATCATAGTTATAGTTCACATTAGAATATTAGCTCGATATAATCTTTACTAGCATTGAGTAGAAAGCCTTGAGAAAATTGAGGTTGTCATCACCATCCGAGTGCTTAGTATGAAACATTACTGTTCCACACTAACCAGGGGACTTTCTGTAGATGGTGAAAAATGAGAGAGGGACAAGATTGTAAAACCACTCTCTAACCACGCCTTACCTAAAGGCAATTGCCTATTCAGGCACATCTCTATAGCTCAGAATGCAACCCATTCTACGAGCTGAATAAACTCTCTATGAGTTCTCTCTTATAACTCCCGGTGGAGAGGATGATATCATAGTGCAGTACTGATAATCTCACCAGCACATTAAACCCATTAATCTGCTTCATGTCGACATCGCCTCGAATTCCTCGACATCAGAACCAGATCGCTCAATGGTACATGGTGAAG
>JAJJMA010342800.1:0-15894 GCA_023529015.1 Papaver nudicaule
TAAAAAGCATGGAGAGCTGGTCTGCACCAGGTCCAGATGGCTTCTCAGCCGATTTCTACAAGACGCAATGGGAAGTAGTTGGACCGGAACTATGCTCAATGGTCAAGCAATTTTTCATATCCAGATTTATGCCCAAGAAAATCAACAAGACATACATTTCGTTGATCCCCAAGAAGAAAAAATGTTCCACTCCGGCAGATTACATACCTATAGGGCTCTGTAGTACGACATATAAGGTAATCTCGAAGATAATAGTCAACAGAATGAAACTTTAATGTCAGGTATAATAGGCCCATTCCAAGCTGTTTATGTTTCTGGTCGTCTTATCAATGACAACACAATAATAGCGCAGGAGATCATTCACTCAATGAAAAAGAAGGAAGGAATTGAAGGTTGGATGGCACTGAAGTTGGATATGTCTAAGGCGTTTGACAGACTAGAGTAGGATTTCCTATCTAAAGTTTTAAGAAGCTTTGGGATTTCAGAGAACTGGTGCCAGCTCATTAACCAGTGTGTAAGCACAACTACACTTTCTGTTTTGCTTAATGGCTCGCCATGCAAGGAGTTTCAGCCATCTAGAGGAGTTCGACAAGGTGATCCTATTACTTGTTCATATTAGCAATGGAGTTCTTATCTCGAACTCTTTCTTCTGCTCATATGGACAAGTCAATTGAAGGGTACTCTGTTACTAGAGAAGCCCCAGCAGTCAATCATCTATTATTCACAGATGATTGCTTAATCTTCACAAAAGCAAACTCCCAAAGTGTCTTCAGTCTCATGGAAGTGATGCAAATCTTCGTAATCAGTCAGGGCAAGTAATCAACTTTGAAAGTCTGCAATAGACTACAACAAAAACGTCAATCCATATACATGTGAGGGCCTACGTGACATCCTAGGTGTAAAGCATATGGAGAAAAAGGAGAAGTACTTAGGTAGTCCGCTACTCATACGAAAATCTAAGGCAGAAGCATTTGAAGAGATCAAACAATCATTCGAGAAAAGGTTCACAAATTGGCAGTCAAAATCAATGAACCAAGCCGGCAGAACAACTATGGTGAAGCACGTCTTTAATGCGATTCCTTCTTACCAGATGAGCACTTTTAAGCTAACAAAAACATTCATAGGAGAGCTAGAAAGTCTGGAGAGAAGGTTTTGGTGGGGGCACAAGTCAAGTAGAGGTGCTTGCTTAATGTCATGGCAGTCAATGTGTAAAGCCAAAGAAGCTGGAGGATTGGCCTTTAGAGAACTTGAACATCTGAATAATGCTCTTCTGACAAAGTTAGCTTGGTGCATATGCACTCAACCAGATAAACTATGGGTCAGAATTCTCAAAGCCAAATACTTCCCAGAAATTCATGTTCTTGATGCTGTTCTAGACAAGAAAAGTGCTTCTTGGGTCTGGCAGGGGTTAGAAATTTTTTTCAAGACAATCAAGAAACATCATTTCAAGGTTATCAACAATGGAAGGTCTACAAGAATTTGGTCCGACAACTGGATTATAGGGCATGAAGGGCCAATTGCTTGTAACAACGCTAATTTCAGTCATCTAAAATTGGTCAGTGAGCTGATTATTGAAGGCAGTAACTCATGGGATCAATTATTAGTGTATTCAGTCTTTGAGGATGACATTGCCAAAAAAATTCTTAGCATGCCATTGTCGCACGGTGAAGAAGATGAATACATCTGGAAGCCAACAAGAGATGGCCGCTTCAGTGTTAAAACAACATATAAAGCTATCACCAATGGACACTATGACTCCCCTGTCCAAAATGATCCAGTACCAGCTCATGTGTGGAAGAAGCTATGGAATATGAATCTGCCACACATAATCAAGATTTTCATCTGGAAGGTGTTGAAGGACATAATACCCACCAAGGCAAGATTGTCTAGAGTGAAAAAAGAAATAGACACTACATGCACTATATAAAGCTCCTGAAACTCTCATACATCTACTGATGGAATGTGAGCATGCTAAAGCAACTTGGTGCCATCTCTCTGTCAACATTGATCAAGTAAGAAGCATTTGCAGCTCGATCTTACAATGGTTCATTTCATGGTTCTCAGATGACCTGGATGCAGACACTGAAGAACATCAAAATTGGATACTACGGCAAATGGTTGGGTCTTGGATTATCTGGAAAGAACGATGCGACAATCACTACCAGGAGAAAAAACTGCATCCCGTGGCAACAGCTAGAAGAGCTTTATATCACCTACACACCTTCATTCAATCTGGTCACACTCCTACATTGCCAACATCAGCCTCTTATGTCAACCTTGCATGGAATCCACCACCACCGGGAATTCCAAAAATAAACGTAGATGCTAGCTTCGATACAGATACTAATTATGTTGGGATTGGTCTAATCATTCGTAATAATGCAGGTACTGTTGAAGGAGCCAAATGAACCAGCTACGGGAACGGACTAGATGCTAAAGAAGGGGAGTGTCAAGCCATCAAAGAAGCTATGCAATGGGCACTAAAGCTGAAGCTGTTCACCATCCAGATTGAGGCAAATGCTGATGTAGTAGTCAAATCTATCAATGAAGATACTCCCCTAGTACACTGGGAAAACAGGAGGCTTGTTAGGGACATCCAGTTCATGAAAAAATCTTTCATTTCTTGTTCAGTGTCTTATGTTAGAAGAGAAAGCAACTCAGTTGCAGACTCAATTGCTAAACGTTGTCGTAGGGAGGCTTTAAATTTTGAGAGTTCTAGTAATTTTGCATCTTGGATTATAGACCTTGTTGAGGATGACAAACCTCCTTTCACTTAGTTTTTTCAATAAAATTCCCAGTTTATCAAAAAAAAAAAAAAATAGTCTTGAGGTGTTTTTAAGGGATGCCTTTATTCTCTCGGTAGTGAACTCTATTTTATGATGAGAAAAATAAGGTCTTTCTTTGTGGGTTTTGATTGCTTCGATGGAAATGAGTGAAAGAGATTAAATTTGTTTAATTTTGCATATACAGACAATTCACTTTCTTAAACGGATTAAGAAGATCTCTGGTCAATTTGGATCCAAGTCATCCAACCGAGGAATTAGTAGACACAGTTGAATAATGGAGTTCCAAAGAGAAAGAAGAAGAATATGGTAGTCACGTGCCGTCGGATCAATCCATTTCTAACCGCATGATTAAATTTTGATAGGTCACCCACTTATTTACTAACGGCAGTTTAACGCATTATTTATTATCAATTTTAATTATTTAAGTAACAAACAGTTAGGTCAACGTCAGTTTCAGGTACCATCCCTTAAAATCCAAAGTATTGAGTACTAAAGTCCGCAGCTGGTCATTTGCTGGGTACCATCAACTAAATAGCCCTAAAAAAAAAAAAAATTAATTAATTGACCGCAAGAATACTATTTCCCGGACCATTAAGATCTATATAATGGCAAGCAAAATTTTCGGGATATCATGTTGACGGAAACAAAACCAGCCTATTGACCAAAAATAATGACAATTTTTTTTCTTCCGAATAATTAGTTGGGGAATAGAGCTGGAACTTGGAAGGGGTAGAATAGCCATCACAAATTTTTTAAATTAAAATAAGATTAAAATCTATGGTCATAAACTAGTAATCTTTTATTTTGGGTTCCGGTATAAGCCAACTTAAGTAAGGGTTTGCAGACCACCCTAGCTAGGCTTTGTCTTGGGTTCTACAGGAAAATTCAGTTTGTTTATAAACCCACCACTCTTTAAAACCAACTAAGATAAGACGTGATAGAACGTGGGCCAAACGTGTGGAAACCAAAGAGTTTCCATAGTTAAATTTTTTTACACTTTAAAAGTGTACATAAAACTCTACAATTTTTAGGTGGGAATTATATTGACACCCAAAATTAACGAGTTTACACCCCAGTTTAAATTTCTGAACAACCGTTGAAATTTCAAATTAAAATAAGTAATAGATTACGAATTAAACGATAACACGTTAGAGACTACTTTTTGTATCTCAGTGTTAAGTAAACATAATTGGATTTGGCTATGAATAGCTTGATAAACTTGATCGGCTGGAGAAAAACGGGCAATTCAACAACTCAAAAGAGTTAAAATTGCAAATCAATAGAAATTTCAGTCGATCTACAAAAAACTTATTCGAGATAAAGAATCGTGACTAGAATAAGTCTAAAAAAATGAATGATAAAATCGTGAAATCTGAGCTATAACAAAGGCTAAGTGCCTTAATAAATCAAGTCACTTCTTTCTTTTATGGGAGAAGGAGGCAGTAGTACCTCACTTGATAAATCTGGTACATTCAAGCTGCCAGGTGTTGATGATGGATTTTGGTATATGGGTAAAATTGTAAAACAACCTAATGGATTTAGAATAGGCCCATGTTAAAAGATAAATTTTACACACGCCACCCTTGTTATGTTTGGCCATCTCATGGCCAAGCTCTTCCTTGGCCAACGCCATCCTATGGACACATGCCAATTTGCTATGCTTGGCCATTCCATGGCCAAACTCCTCCTTGGCCAGCGCCATCCTATGGACACACGCTTGTCTAAGGGTGTCAATGGATGTCCGAAAACTTCGAAATCTGTTCGAATTCGCATTCAGATTATCAATATTATCCGAAACATAATTAATCGGATACGAATTCGGATACTGCACTATTCGTATCCGAAATTATTCGTATCCGTATTTTTATACATTAGTGTATGTATTTACTACTTCCAAAAATTTATATTCATATATTTTTATTTTACTTTTCTTTAGATTTCAAATTTTTAAATAGTATTTTATCAAAATTATTTAAAATACCCCTTACTTTGATTTTATTTATTATTTAATATTAACTTATTAGGAAAATGTTAAATAATTCTTGTTTTTTTTTCTTTTGATTTTGAATCGGATATTATTCGAAATCCGGGATATAAATTCGGTTCGTATTTGAATCTGATTTGTATTCCTATATTTCGTTTCGGATACAAATACGGATTCTGCATTATTCACATCCGAATGCATCCGTTGACACCCTTATGCTTGTGCATCTCATGGCCAAGCTCTTCCTTGGCCAGCGCCATCCTATGGACACATGACAATTTGCTATGCTTGGCCATTCCACGGCCAAGCTCCTCCTTGGCCAGCGCCATCCTACGGACACACGCCACTTTGCTATGCTTGGCCATTCCATGGCCAAACTCCCCCTCTTTTGGCCACGTGCCACCTTTTATTATGTTTGGTCAAACCATGGCCAAACCCTAATTGGCTTACCTCATCCTTGTTATGCCTGGCCACTCCATGGCCAAGTCCTCCCTGACTTGCTCCATCTTTGGCATGTTTGGCCAGTCTATGGCCAAACCTAACCTGGCTTGTGCCATCTTTGTCATGTTTGGCTAGTCCATGGCCAAACCTAATTTAGCTAGCACAATCCTTGGCATGTTTGGCCAGTCCATGGCCAAACCTAATTTAGCTAGTGCCATCCTTGGTCTCATTGGCCAGCGCAATCTGGCATACTTGGCCAGCTCCATCCTTTGCATGCTTGGCCGGTCCATGGCCAAGCCTATTTGGCCAACGGTTTCCTTAGTATGTTTGGCCAAACCTAATTGTTGATGGTACCAGCCTGTGGTGTACCTTAGCCTCTTGGCAAACCTAGCTTACAGGTAACACCAGCCCATGGCGTGCCTTGGTGATCTGTGGTCAAGCATGTTCTCATGAGTTACCTGACTAACCATCCATGGTGTTGCGATAAGGGCTATTTAACCGATGATACCCAGCAAATGACCAAGTACCGACTTTGGTACCCAATGTTTTGGATATTAAAGTATGACACCTGAAATCGATGTTGACTGTCAAATCAAACTTGGACCTAACTCTCTGTTACCTAAAATGATTATAATTATTAATTAATAGTATTTACTTGACGTCGTTACTAGACTAGTAGACTTCAACACCCATCAATTCAAAAGAGTAAGTCAAAACAGTCCAGACAATAAATCCTGGACATACCCATTAAATCTTGTCAAAACAGTTCGATCCTACATCGCCATTAAATCGCAGACGAAACAATTCATTCCTAAACCATTTCCCATAAATTTCGCTCGACATTCCAGTATAGCCATGATCATCCAAAGTTCTTAGAGTCAATCACAAAGAAAC
Organism: Papaver nudicaule; assembly: GCA_023529015.1. Classification (NCBI taxonomy): domain Eukaryota; kingdom Viridiplantae; phylum Streptophyta; class Magnoliopsida; order Ranunculales; family Papaveraceae; genus Papaver; species Papaver nudicaule. The sequence goes on from JAJJMA010342800.1 coordinate 6,106, forward strand.
AACATCTCCCTCAATAATTTCTTTGCACACCATTAATGCAAAACCTACACCGTATATTTCCCGAAAAACAAAAAAATTCTACATTGAAAATTCGAGTTAACAAAATAAACCATAAACTTAATTTACACCCTACCTAGATTTAAATTTAGCAAGATCGACATCCACTTAAGATGTTTCAGAGAGAAATGTGACTCTTACTTAATCAAAATGATAGCCAAACATTTCCGGATCTTGAAGCTTTGAAGTTAACGAGATGATAACCAAAATTAAAATCTTCGATAATCTCTCTGTTTTCCATCTCCACCACCAGGACCAGGTTGATCAAGCATATCACTTTCATCTACTCTTTTAATTTTCTCTTGAATCCCTGTCCCTTCTTCTTAATGATGGCTAAGAAGGTTGTCGGATCATCACTTCCGCCATTAAAATTCAAATAAATCAGTTACAATAATAAGAATACGATTAACCCTAGATTCAATTGCTTAGCAAGAATCACTTCTTCTGATTTTATGGAGATCTCCTTCTCAAATACGATATACAAAGATTTTGGGTTTGAGTTCATCAATTTATGAACAAAGAAAACTCGTTCATCAATTTTGGGTTGGGTTGTTATATCATATAGTAGGGAAATTATTTTAGTTTTCTAAAGTGGGTTTGTAAATTCTTTTCAAGGTGTTTGATCTATATAGCATTTGACTTTTGGACTAACTGGTTATGATGTGGATTGATGCATTTTGATAGATTTCAGATCATTTTGATTGCTTTGTTTAAAGGAATCTTGGATTTTGTTTATTTAGGTTTTCGATCAGGGAATTTGGAATTTGGAGGCTTGAATCTGATTTTGTATGTAGATAATGGGATACAAACATGTGGAATTAAGTATGATTACGTTAAATTTAGAAAGAATTTGACTGGATTCATTTGGTTGATTGGGGTGGTGACGGTGGTGGTGAGTGTTTCTGGTTGCAGTGGATGTTATTGGTGGCCGATTTGAAGGGGTAGAAGAGGAGGAGGAAGAAGAAGAAAACGGTGGCCTAGATGTTAGCCGTTAGATCAATCTATGTTTAACCGCATGATTAAGTTCTTTGTTATCTGTAAAATCACGTGTTAACGATTTTTTAACACCGTTATCTAATTATTATTTACTAATTATTTTTAATATTTAGATAACTCTATGTTAAGTCAACGTGTTGACTTTACGGTCAACGTGAATTCTAGGTGCCGTCCCTCAATTTTTAAAATAATGGGTACCAAAGTCCGCAATTGGTCATTTGCAGGGTACCAACGGTTAAATAGCCCTTGCGATAAAGGTAATCCTATATCAATACATACTCAATCCAAGCAAATGCCTAAGGCATTTCCTGAGTATTTCATGTCCTTCAGCACGAAAGATATCTCATATCTTTAAAATATTTGATAAGTATTGCTAAGAATCAACGTCCAATGAATAGCACAATCAATCCAACACAAGTTGACTCAAGCTACGAGTCATACGTATTATTCAACAGAGATGTTGAAGGTGTCACAAATGGGGGGATTTACATTAGGGTTTTGGTCTGGCGGTCTACGGCAGTTGTGGCATGACACCCACTTAGAAAGAGGTTATGTCGTGGGAAATACTGGCGTAATGGGTAGTGGGCATGACTGGCAGTTAGGCTATATCCACGGGAGTAACTCCATCATTCCACTATCTCCACTTTACCATTTTCCTCCACGATTAACAAGAGATCAGTGTATTTCTGAACATACTATAAATAGATGATTCCATCTGTTTTCCAAGGATAAATCAACTTAATCCAATTCAATTCAACGGAACTCATCTCAATTCATCTCAACTCATTTTCATTCGACCAAAACCTGAGATTCAGATTCAATTGAGAAATCCTTGCGAAATCATAAGGAAAACTAAGTTGTCTTCGACAACTGTTAGGGCATTGTCCGGTCAAACCCACTAGCGTTGGTATGTCAAGTTGGTTGTCAGTTTTAGGTGTCAAAACACAATTCTTGATTTAGCCTACTAGAGTTTAGATTTCGGAATTGGGATATGGACTAAGTAGTAGAGACCTTGAAGACGAAGACTGTGAAGACAAAGAAGACATCAATTATTCTTCATCGACAAAAGGTTAGTAGGAGTTATGACTTTTATGGAAATTCTTCTATTCTACTTACTCTATCTTTCGAAATAGTCGGCTACTTTAGTAGTGATATTAATAGCGATTGAGATTGTGTTCTTGTCTACATGACCATGTGTTATGTTGGTATTTGTTCCCGCGAATACTAAGTTTACAAGAATGCATGAGATAGATTCGATACCATTTGACCATTGCAATGGTTTGCTTGCAAATCACTTGTTGGATATGGGTGAATCTAAAGGAGTACTCTTGAGTAAGAGTCCAGTGGATTATACCTGAGGACGTCTAACCCGTCTAAGTACTGGTTAAGCCCAGAACTTCCAGCGGATCAAAGTTAAACCCTAATCTGAATGTCGGCGGTTCCCGAACCGTTCATGAACAGTGACTTAGGAAAAACTCTTGAGTTCCAAAGTGTTATTTTGTACGCGTACCCTACGTGAACCTCAAAATCGATACTTTTGGTTGTGATTCAGATGGACGGTTTGCGAACGTCCCAAGTGAATATTCTCTGGGATTTTCACTCGGGTTAAACTCTGAACTCCTTTATCTCTTAGTTGGACTTGGTTATCACGAAAATATCTTCTGTGGTCCATCTAACGGTTCTCAATGTGTCAATAAGATAAAGATTATCTCTGGTCTGTTGGATATCAATCTCAAAGTGTTTATGAGCTAATAAAAAACTTGGCAGATAAATGATAAATGATTTCCAATTGAGATAAATCTCTGTTTACTTTGTTTGCAAGTTAGGGTTTCCAAAACTTGTGAAACAAGTAACTAGTTGCTTTATTCCAAAGCAACCTATCTTATTGAGTGCTATAAATAGAGGTGTCTAAGGACGAAAACCGTAAGCATCAAGCATACATGAAGATTCCTTTTGGAAGAGATCGTAAAACTCTTTTCACTTCGGTGAATGCTTGTTGTGGTATAGTCTTCCTCTATTAGGTAGCAGTTCCTCTTGGGATTTACCTACGACTATAAAGACTTCTCTTGAGAGTTGGGAAGCACAGGTAGGAGATTGAGACCTTAGTGGTTGAAATCGGAGCAACCTGTAACCTTGGTAACCTGATCACGTTCTTGTCTATTCTACGATCCTTCTCTTCTGATATAAGGCCATTCAAGAACAGATACGTTACATACAGGGTTTTGAAAGAAGCAACGCACGGCTGCACTCGGTGTTGTAAGACCTAGTTAGCTCCAGTTGTATAAGTTTCTTAAGTGATTCTTCGTGTACAACTGAGGTAGAGACAAGTTGGGCATAGTTTACTCGGTTTACTTGTCAGCCCCCGCTTGTAAGTAGATTTCCGTATGACCTGGAGAAATCCGAAGGAAGTCACTTTGTGTATGTCAAACTGATAGAGGACAGTTCAAACATACTGTTTATAATTGAGGTTGCAAAGCCGAAATTTTTGACACAAGCCTTTAACAACGGTTAAAGCAACTCCTAGGCCTGTAAAGGACGTCAGCTAGGGGAATCAAGTGCGTGACGATCTGTGGGGGATCTAGAGACGTAAGGAGTGCGACGGTAGCCAGTTCGCTTGGAGGGTCGAATTGGTCTCTGCTACATCCCAGACCGAAGTCTTATAGTAGGCTAGTGTTTGTAGACAGTTTGTACTGTGCGGTGTTCAATCTGGAGGAGGTCCCGAGGTTTTTCTACAGGTTGTAGTTTCCTCGTTAAAAAAATCTATGGTGTCTTGTGTTCTTTACTTTCCGCATTATATTCTCTGATTATATAATTAAAGCAAACACAAGAAGTACGTTATTATAAACCTGATCGTTGTCCTCAATCCATCCCTTGGATTTACTAAGACCCTGTCTTGCGTTGGACTGATCCTTGTGATCCAAACTCAGGTTAACAGATCTGGATATTGATTTTTGAGATCATCCAGATCTGACCATAAGTCTCACGAGCCCAAACGAAAAGTTGGTTGTATTTCGGTACCCCTGCTTTTTCAATTGGTATCAGAGCCGGTGAACACATAAAAGACGTAATTGTCTGTGTTTATCGCGGCTTGTGAGTTATGGAACAAAGCTCAAACGCTTGTAACGTATTAACAGATGTTGAAGATGATGATGCAGAAGATCCACTACCAGGTCTCATCATATTAGCAAGAAAACTCCTTAGCATTCCTCCTAGAGGTATTAAGTCTGTTCAAGGCTTCGTCGATCTTGGAAAACAGGTTGATAATATCTCTCATGACCTAGAGACATATCTTAGGAAAGAAGAAGAGTGTCTAAATCGACTAAACAAGGTCATGGAGGAAAGCACATGTGTTGACATTGACATTGATCAACTTATTAGAGAGACTGAATCGTCTTTTTATTAAAAACGTCAAGATCAAGTCATTATCAATACCCTTCTGATTGAGGAACCCATGGATATAATAATTCATGATCAACTGTGTGTTCTACACATTGATGTAACTCATAAGAAAAAATTATCTGTAAAATCCTGTCCCCACAAACAAGATGTAACTCATTTTGTTGAACAGGAAAACAGATATAAATGCTTTGCCAAAAACCGTCCTGTTGTACAGAACTATTCACAGTTCCCAAGGGAAAAGCACAAGGGTTATAAATTCTTTCATAAACCCTTCTCAGAAAATAAAAAGATATTAATTTATCTAAAATCTGAGAAAAATACTTTCAATTTTGGAATAGAAAGAATTAAGTTTAATAAATTCCAAAGTCCCTCAGTTTCAATAAGAAACTGGAAAGAGATTCCCTCTTGGGGGCGCGAAAGTATTTTATGTCTGAATATTAAGCCTATTTCACTCTAAGCTTGATATGAAGACACCATTGGAATAGTTTCTCACAAACTAACTCTAAATGTTGAGTTTGACTCCATTAGATCTTAGTAAAGTCAAAACATGAGAGAAAAATGTCCTAAAATTTGACCTAGGAAGTAGTCAAAGACTCTCTTTGACCAAAACACATGTGTATCACACATGTAAGGCCTAGGAACCCCTAGAACCGGTTCAAAAACTGTCCACATGACTATTCCGCGTCATTTCGGGTTGACCAGAACCCATGACCCGGTTCCCGAACCGACCCGACCCGAATCCTCTGGATAAAAGATCTGTCGAGTGTTCTTCTTCACCTTATCTCTTTTAAGGTTTTAGAAAAAGTTCTAATGGTGCCTCACTGCTACTGTTAAAGATCTTCAAGGTTCGTAAACCGTTTTGCTCCATCTTGGTCTCAAAACGAGCGGGTTGAAAAGTTATTGAAGGGTTACAAATCACTCTTGCTATCTCCTTGTGTTTTGGGAGAAATCATCAAGTAAGTGTTCTTGATTTCTTTCTTTTCTTGAAAATGTCTAGAAGAAGTGCCTGAAACCTAGCTTCTACAAGTAGAGCTATTGATGTGAATGAAAGTTATGATGAACCAGTACTATGGTCATCAGATGAAGAAAATACTACTGTGACGGTTCACGAACCGTCCCATGATCCAGGATTGAGCATGCCTTTCATCAACAATTTAGCCAAAGCTGATTACAAGAAGAGACGGAACTTCACAGTTGAAAGGAAACTGGATCGTCGTACCATGGCATCATACCCACCGTTTATGAGTCTTCTACCGTGGGGTCAAATTCATGAAGGTATATACACCGACAACTTTCCTTTCGTTGTTCGTATGTTTTATGCCAACATGTATGATTGCAATATGGAACAGTGTAGTTTCACGACTCAAATTGGCAACCGAGTCATCAAGGTTGACAAGGCGGTACTTGTATCAATACTTCAGTATCCAGCCTTCGAGATGACACTCCCAATTTTGATTGAGGATCGTCCATCTGACCACAGACTTGCTAAAGGTGTACTTGACTTTAGCCCTCAGTGGAAAGATGGCAAAGCCAATATCAACGGGATCAAGCCTGAGTTAAAGGTTTTTGGTATTTTAGCTTCACACAATCTCATCCCTGTCACCTTAAACAAAGACAAGTGTAATATAAACATGTTTGAGCTGGTCTACCATCTTCACCAAGGGAATGGTCCAATCGGTTTCTGTGGAACAATCATCAGACAAATGATCAGAACCTTCGACAACAAGCAAAGAAATCTCGGTTTCCCTTGCTTGGTCACAGAAATCTGCAAGTCCAAGGTTAAAATATTCGGACAAATGGCTGATGGCCCCAAACTCTTCACTCAGAAGAACATTGACAAGATCAAGAGATCGGGTCAAATGGTCGGACAAGATCCTCGCATAGCACGACTTGAGGAGAAAATCTACAGACTCCAAACCAAGTGCGACGGATATACTCAGGCTGTTAACCTTGCAGTACCTCATGTTCCTCCATACATTGCTGATGCTATGTACAATATTATTGAGAAGCATACCATTCCATCTGACGACGAGGATATGGAGTGATTTATCATTTCTTTATGCTTTTGTTAAACTTTGCTTTGTGTTGTGTGAACTATTTCCGTTTGAACATCATCTGTATTAACGTTAATACTCTTTGATGATTTGTTGCTTGAAGTTTAAATTTAGCATTCGTGTTCATGCTTTATTTATCAACCGTTCAAGTATACAGGAAAATTCACAAGAGACATCATGTTACACTTTGGTTCATCCAATTATAAACATGGTCTCATAAATCTCGGGAGAGACTCACATGTCAAAGGAAACATTAACGTCGTATTTACAAAAGTTATGCTTTTTCTCACGATCAAGAAACTTTTGATTGTATGATTTTTAGGGTTTTCACAAACTCGGAATCATTTACTCTTTTCCAAAAATTGGCTAAGGGAAAGAGATTATAAACAAAGCAAAACTGGATAACATTAAATTGGTTATGTCCATGTTATACTTTGTAAGTTATTCTTTATTGAATAACACCACACGGGGGAGAGTTCTTAACTTGAACTTGCGCTTAATAACAAATCTTTTTGGGGAGCGTGGTTGTGGAATATTAGGAGAAAGGTGTGTCTATATTTCTCCAAAGATGAATCAACTTAGAGATCATCGTTCTGATTTCCTAGTTATGTCATCTTAAAATTGGTATGTGAGTACTTAGCTTAACCTATTCTCATAGGTTTATGAAACCCTAGCCTCGAACTACTTTGTCATATTTTTGTGACAAATAAGGGGAGAATACATATGGTTCTTGTTCTTGTGGTTCATAACCATAGGGGGAGGACGTCATGTGCTTACTTGTTGTGCTTTTACAAAGTATCAAGTAAGGGGGAGTAATTAAAGCCGAGAAGAAGCTTCATATCAGGAATGAGTAGAATCACTTTAAAAGTTTTGATACACGGACTTTAAAGTTTTCTCAGATTCTTACTCTTTGCACAAACAACATGTGGGATTAGCATATTAACCCATGTAAGCTTGAGCGTACCTTCGTGGTTGTTTGAGATGGATATGTTGTAACTGCTGTCTACGGATTCATCAACAAGAGTTCAATGAACACCAAGACTCAAGGGAGAAGTTGAAGAATTCAAGAAATCAAGATACATCTGGTTAGTACTTAATTGTATATCTTTTGAATCCATATGTAAATTGGTTTTGTCACTAAAATTGACAAAGGGGGAGATTGTTAGGGCATTGTCCGGTCAAACCCACTAGCGTTGGTATGTCAAGCTGGTTGTCAGTTTTAGGTGTCAAAACACAATTCTTGATTTAGCCTACTAGAGTTTAGATTTCGGAATTGGGATATGGACTAAGTAGTATAGACCTTGAAGACGAAGACTGTGAAGACAAAGAAGACATCAATTATTCTTCATCGACAAAAGGTTAGTAGGAGTTATGACTTTTATGAAAATTCTTCTATTCTACTTACTCTATCTTTCGAAATAGTCGATACCATTTGTCCATGTGTTATGTTGGTATTTGTTCCCGCGAATACTAAGTTTACAAGAATGCATGGGATATATTCGATACCATTTGTCCATTGCAATGGTTTGCTTGCAAATCACTTGTTGGATATGGGTGAATCTAAAGGAGTACTCTTGAGTAAGAGTCCAGTGGATTATACCTGAGGACGTCTAACACGTCTAAGTACTGGTTAAGCCCAGAACTTCCAGCGGATCAAAGTTAAACCCTAATCTGAATGTCGACGGTTCCCGAACCGTTCATGAACAGAGGTGTGAAACAAGTAACTAGTTGCTTTATTCCAAAGAAACCTATCTTATTGAGTGCTATAAATAGAGGTGTATAAGGACGAAAAACCGCAAGCATCAAGCATACGTGAAGATTCCTTTTGGAAGAGATCGTAAAACTCTTTTCACTTCGGTGAATGCTTGTTGTGGTATAGTCATCCTCTATTAGGTAGCAGTTCCTCTTGGGATTTACCTACTACTATAAAGACTTCTCTTGAGAGTTGGGAAGCACAGGTAGGATATTGAGACCTTAGTGGTTGAAATCGGAGTAACATGTAACCTTGGTAACCTGATCACGTTCTTGTCTATTCTACGGTCCTTCTCTTCTGATATAAGGCCATTCAAGAACTGATACTTTACATACAGGGTTTTGAAACAAGCAACGCACGGCTGCACTCGGTGTTGTAAGACCGAGTTAGCTCCAGTTGTATAAGTTTCTTAAGTGATTCTTCGTGTACAACTGAGGTAGAGACAAGTTGGGCATAGTTTACTCGGTTTACTTGTCAGCCCCCACTTGTAAGTAGATTTCCGTATGACCTGGAGAAATCCGAAGGAAGTCACTTTGTGTATGTCAAACTGATAGAGGACAGTTCAAACATACAGTTGATAATTGAGGTTGCAAAGCCGAAATTGTTGACACAAGCTTTAACAACGGTTAAAGCAACTCCTAGGCCTGTAAAGGACGTCAGCTAGGGGAATCAAGTGCGTGACGATCTGTGGGGGATCTAGAGACGTAAGGAGTGCGACAGTAACCAGTTCGCTTGGAGGGTGGAATTGGTCTTTGCTACATCCCAGACCGAAGTCTTATAGTAGGCTAGTGTTTGAAGACAGTTTGTAATGTGCGGTGTTCAATCTGGACGAGGTCCCGAGGCTTTTCTACAGGTTGTAGTTTCCTCGTTAAAAAAATATATGGTGTCTTGTGTGCTTTACTTTCCGCATTATATTCTCTGATTATATAATTAAAGCAAACACAAGAAGTACGTTATTATAAACCTGATCGTTGTCCTCAATCCATCCCTTAGATTTACCAAGACCCTGTTTTGCCACTACACCAAATTTGGCGAATTGCCACACAATTTAGCAACGATAATGCTGCCGTTGCTATATAACAACATAGTGGGCCGTTGCTAAAAAAATTCACTGTTGCAGAATTTAGAAACGGCCCAAGCCATGTTGCTAATAGCAACAGTTTTTTTTTACGCGTGCGAAGTAAGCGTGCGGGCGTAAACACCTCTCCACACTTTTGAGTATGTTTATGCCCAAACCAGCTATGCCTGAGTATTTTTTCACCCCGAGATGTGAAGTGTGCTAAAAATGTGTGTGCCTATCCCTTTACCTAAGTGTCAATCTAACCAAGTCTTTTTCGTTTTCCATTTTACTTCCTTTTCAGAGAAGCTGCGGGAGAGAAAAACTTATGGTGCGTTTGGATGCAGGATTCTGAAGGTGGGATTCATGGGACCAGGGGATTTGCTGGAATTATGATTCCCTTGGTCTATTTGTTTGCCCGAATTCCTCGGATTCATGTTTCCTTCGGAATTTCTAATTCCTCCAAATCCCCC